>BPLR01003946.1:0-12978 GCA_021605095.1 Caerostris extrusa
TAACGGTGTCTTTCAATGGCGTTCTCTTGGTGGTAACGGGTACCTGGCGCTCTCCATATGAAATTCCGGCGAGAATCAGACTGCAAACTAAACCTGGACTCGTCGGAAACATCACACCAGACCACTGTTGCGGTGTCCACAATGCATGCTCTCTACTCCAGGTTAATCGCAGGCGACAGTGAGTTGCGGTAAGTGGAACACATCTGACAGGCCTACGAGCATATAGACCAATGTGCCCTAAGCGTCTGTACACGGTCTGCCTTGAAACTGTCGTACCGGTAGCTGAAGAGAGCTGACGAGACAGGTCTGATGCTGTGCTCCGTCTGT
Source organism: Caerostris extrusa (assembly GCA_021605095.1). Lineage (NCBI taxonomy): Eukaryota > Metazoa > Arthropoda > Arachnida > Araneae > Araneidae > Caerostris > Caerostris extrusa. Next base: position 328 of record BPLR01003946.1, read on the forward strand.
TTCTTTTGGCAGTAACTGCTAAATACCGGTCCTTATTCGGCGTTGTAACTCGGGGCGACCTGTGCTGTAACATCTACTCACATTACCATCATCTTGGAATCGTTGTCAAAGCCTGGAGAGGACACTCTGGGCGATTCCAAGTTCCTCGGATGCTTCCAGCTGGGTATGTCCACATTCCAGCCGTCCTATAATTCTACCACGTAAAAAACCATCCAAATGCTTCCTTTGTGCCATAACTATGCGGTTATTGCACTGAAAGGCTTTTAAAGCGCTTGTGAACAATTTTACTTCTTTGCCACCATTCCTTATATACCCCTCTCTTACACTCTCGTCATTGTGACGTACTATCCGCGCCATCTGGTGGTTTCCTGTAATTTGCATATTCTTCTTCAAGATGTGTGTGATAATTCTGCAGGTGAAATTTTTATTTTAGAGTTCAATTTTTGTGTGATTCTGAATTATCCTTAATTTATGGACATGAGTGTAGAAGCTAGTATAACTGTATTACAGAAAGCTATACTACATCCATGCTTAAAATTTAAAATATTGTTACAATTCAAATGACTGCAATGATGAATGTGTATTTCTATGATTAATTTTAAAAATTTATCTTTGCAAATACCGGCTCTTCATTTTATGAGATTTATCCAACTAACTTCCCGTTTATTCTAGTTATATCGTTAAACCTCTTACGTGTCTTGCACTTGTGTAAATGTCTGGTATTTGTAAAGATAAATAATTCTTACTTTGGTAAAAAACTCGTAATTATGCTTATAATAAAAATTATTTTATATTATATGTAATACATAATTTAATATTTATTAATATATTTTTTGTATTCAAACATAAATTATAATTAAAATGTATTCAATATCACAATGACATGCTAGTAGATGCTATTTACAAGATATCATTTTTAATTCTTGTAGGGTAGTTAAATTAACTGCATCTAATTTATTTTTATTATTCAATTTTTAGGGATGGACCTGGTACCTGGCAGAGAAGGGGGTACTTGGCTGGCTATGAGCAAAAAGGGAAAAATCGGGGTATTACTGAATATACTGTAGCCAGATGGAGAAATATTACCTGGAAAAAAAGGAAGAGGTAAATTCATCCATCTATCTATTTAAATGTATGTTTACCATGCTATCATTTAAATATCTTTTAGAATTTATTGTGTTTTGCATTACACACACACACACACACACACACACACACACACACACACACACACACACACACACACACACACACACACACATACACACACACACACACACACACACACATACATACATACATACATACATACATATATATATATATATATATATATAATTTAAATCAAAAAATGTTTTCACTTTTAAAATGCTATATGAGATGTGACTAAATATTTGAAATAGTTCTGTTTAGTTTTATATTGCAAACAGAATTTATTAAATAATTGTGTTCATATTCATGTTATTTTATAATTTACACTTTAGAAGAAAGTATTTATTGTTCAACAACGAGGTGATAATTTTCTACTTTTGTCAATACAGAAATTTTTAAATATTCAAATAGTTGTTATAAGGGGTGTTATCTTCTTTTTCTTTTATCATTAATAAAGACATCTTTCAATTGATATAATAAAATATTTATTGGTACAATTACTTCATCGAGCCACCGCTCGTCATGACCACCCGTAGCTTTCCTTACTTCTCTGTGCTCTAACATTGGAATCACCGTAGAACACAACAGCCTTATATGGAGTTACAGCTCTTGTTCGTGGCGCCATCTGCTGTCTTTTATAATAACAAATAGTTTATAGGGGTTATATGTTAGCATCAGTTATTTGAAAATGCTTAAAATCCATCTTAATAATTTCCTCATTTGGAAATTTTTTCATAATTATATACAGAGCCAGATTGCATTAACGTAACCCCTCTTACATTAGTGCTGAAAACCAATTGCAGAAGACCCATTCGTCAACAAATTTGATTGATGTATAAACTGTGTTGTAGACACATTTCAATTTGTTAATTAGTTGTTTAAAAAATAGTTCGTAAAACATTTCAATAGTCAAAAACCATTCAAGTTGTCGATATGCAGAAATGTAACGATTCATCAGACGTACAAAAAGGAATGATAAATGGTTCTGTTTCTGTATAGCAACTTGATAACAGAGTGACAGTATTTTATAAACTGCGGATTATGAGAACTGTTCACATATCCCATGGTAAAAGTTTACCGAACGTATCCAAATGTCATCATAGAAAATAAACATAGTATCTGTGGTGTTTATCAGCTGTAGATTAAAGAAGAGAATGGCACTTGCAGTAGTGTGTTCTGACAAATCGACATAATAGAGTAGAACATTTTACTGCCTAAATCAAATAGGAGGCTACAGCGTATGGAGAACAACAATTCGGCAAATGTTGTTGTACATTGGGTTCTATATCAGACATTTGGTGAAAGTTGTTTTTCCAACAACTGTACATTAGTGAAAGAGAATGGCAATTGCACACCAATATCGACACTCTATATCCACTCATTGTCAAGAGGATACTTTTTCCGTTTTTTTTTTTCCTTCACTGCATGGATGAGCATTAACGCTGTCAACAGAAACGTAGGAAAACAAACACACTTTAATAATTTGGGGAAGTTACGAACAGGTGGAGGCTTCGTGACATTCTCTGATGGAATGGAGAATGCACTCATTACTGTAGGTAGCATTTTAGATTATTTACATGTATTGATACTTGATTAGATATACTAATACAGATTAAATTTAAGTACGTATTGAAACATGCTAAACCACATATCGTAGAAACAGACTATTTTTCCTGGGCATGATGTCATCTCGACAACTGGAAATTTATGCAAATGATTCAAAGAGCACTTTGCTTTATTAACTTGGACTTCAAATTTCCTGAACTTTAAACCCAGCCGTCTGAATTTACGGAACAACTTCAATCAGATTATTCTCTCAATGGATACCTTCCCTCAACAGCTGTCACATGAACTGCGGTTAGAATGGTTCAATATCATTGTGAGTATTTTGCAGCACCTTATACATCGAGTCTCTCCCATCTCGTCCATACTGACCCATGATTCTCTGTGTGCGTGTAATATTTTGTTACATGCATGCAAAATACACAATTTTTTTTTATATATACAAAGCAGGGCCACATCTGCTGTCATACATATAGACCAGCTGTTGTAATATTGTGTTTTAGTGATTGTAACATAAAATGAATTTCAAACCAAATTATACAAATATTTCATCTTTTTTTCTTAGGTTTCCTGCCAGTAGGTTATGTAGTAGACGAAAAAGATTGTATTACATATTTGGAAGAAATACGCTCTCAGAGAGGGAATTATAATGAATTTTTATTAATCACGATAGGATTTGTGTATAAGTACAAAATGTCACATCGTAAAAAAAAATCTTACATTTTAAAAAATTGTATTAATTTTTACATCAATGTATGCCAACATATTGTTAAATGTTTCAGTTCTTTAGTGAAACCGAAAATAGCCTATTACACTAACTCTTCTTCTTCGTCACCTGTTCCCCTTCCACCAGGTACGTTTATAAAAAGCAATTTTTATTAAATAGAATATTTAATTCATTACTTAAATTCATAATTTCAATTTAATATATTAAAATCTATTAAGAAATATTTTTAGACACAAAAGAAAAATATTATGGATACAAATTCAAGTTCATTTATGATAAACTTATTGATAAACACAGTTTGATCACAAAACAATTTATAGTATATTATAAATGAGGATTTATTTAAAAAAAAACATTGTTTATTCCTGTAAGAATGGCCTTTTGGACATTCAGTAACATTGTTTCATGTTAAATCTCTTCTTCTTAATACTAAATGCATACTTTTTGATCATAACCAATGGTAATCAATCTCTTCGAAAATGGTATGCAAAAATATTGGATCCTTTCGCCCTATATATTAACATTGATCCTCTTCCTTTATATATATTAACTAAAAAAGAAGAGAGCTCCAATTTTTCTTGAAGAGAGCTCCAATTTAGCTTTCTTTGTTAATAGGATCTTTTTTATTTCAGGAATTTATGCTTTTGGAAACAGCATAGAACCAGAAATGCCGTGGCCTAAAGAATCCAAACTGAAAGATATGTTTACCGAAGTAGTTAAAAAATATCCTTCAGTTTCTACCAAGCGATTTTTAGTAGATGAACTATTAACATTACTGCAGAATGACACAAGGTAATTTTATATATCAATTAAGTGAAATACTTTTTGATATAAATAATGTATCAAAACTTTAAAAGTTAATAACAGTTTTTTAAAAAAACCTGCAAATTTGTCAGCATTTCTCCTTAACCAATGAGATTAATAAATTGTAACTTCAACTTAATGCCTAAGAAAATCAAATAAGTTTTTAATGTTTATGTCCATTAAAAATCCCTTTTTTATAACTATTTAAATATCTAAAGCTCTTTATGCACAGGTATACAGTTGATGATAACATGAAAAGACAAGGGAAAAGTAAATCATCAGCATTCTTAGAAAAACTTAGTGCCATTTTTGTTAACATTCCAGAATCAAATTTTGGAAGCAGGTAAGCATATCTTATTTACAAATAAAATAATTTTATTGAATTTAAAATAATATTTTATTAAAATCGTGCTATTTTACAGATGTCATGCTATTATTTTGATTGATGGATCTGGAAATGTAGACTACATAGAATATAGCCGAGCAGGTCATAATGAATGGCATAGAAATCACCACAAATTTAAATTAGATATTTATAATTCAATAAATATATACAAATTTTGTGCAGCAAATACAATTTAATAAAGTTTATAACAATTTATTTGAAGAATGCATGAATTAGATCAGCTTTTTAATACTTACAGGGAGTAGAAAGTTCTTGATAATTGCAGACTTATTAAATTTTTTTGCTGTCGCCGTTTTATTATCCCGAGTGGTGCAATTTTCCTTCATTAATAATGATCATGTATCCATCCTCTATTTCAAAATACACAAAAGGTGGTTTTCATCAGAAATTTTAAAATATTATTCTAATTCGATTGTTTAATTAATAGCAATTTTGTTTTAATCCTAATAGGAATGTATCCAATACTATGTGAGAAATGTAGCGTGATGTAAAACAACAAATTTTAAAATTTATTATATAAACGAAATGTACAGGACATTTCTTTCTGCGGATTGTATAGGAAACACATCTTTCAAAAAAAAAATTATTAAGCCTTCTTAAATTAATATAGTATCATCTGAATCTCTTTTTTTTGTTCTGATTGACTAACTATTTTACGAACTTCGGCAGTCGCATATTGAAAGGCTTCTTGAGCACCAATATAATTAGTGTTTAAGCATACCCACAAAATCAAATTTTGATTTTTTTCAATGTATTAAAATTCAAAATTACACGGCATGTTAAATCAAACTAGTTCTAACAAAGCCCTTTTCTATCACAATTATTTTAAACAATGTTGCATACTTCTCATATGTTAAGGATGAGATTGTTATTATAAATTTTACAAATATTAAAAATATTATAGTTCTAAAATATGTCACTTATACAGTAACATCTGATTTAAGAATGTTCGGAACAACCGTTGTGCCGATTTATCGAGCGTCAATATATTTTGTAAGAAAGATATCAATGATAAACAAAACTACACCAAAATTTTATCTATTAGCACGTACACGTATTTCATGTGTAAATGCTCCAGTGTAGACCATATAATTATCTAACGAATGCGAGAAGTTTTGTATCGCTATTTTGTAGCAAACCCCGAATCCTTACAAAAAAAAAAAAAAATACGAAAGCAATTGCTCTATTCGATGCCATCTTGTTAAGAAGTTACTCTTGATAGCTGTTCATAAAAGGTTTCATAGTGATAGGGTTTCATTGTAAAAGTGTAAATAGTTTCACGTAAATGTTATTTTACTCAACTTCTTTTATCGTAAAGGGTCTATATAATCCTATTACCTTACAAAAATATTACATTTTTAAAAACCGAAAGACAAAAGAAAAAAAAATCTCCTCTGCAGTTTTTGGCACAATAATTATGGATTAAATTTACTTTCAAACAAGATTGCTATTTAACATTACCAGATTTTAAGTGTGTGTTAGAACCCTGTTTGTCATCATTAGTACGTAAACCCAGAAGAGTTACCAAACCAACCTCGCTGTTTGATTTTCCAATGGTATTATTTCCTTTGTAACATTTACATGATGTGGCACAATAGTATTCAGAAAATAGGTAAGAAGACAAATTTCTGGCCAAGAAATTAATTGCTCAGGTAATTCAGCGTAATGAGGGTCTGACGGCCATTAGTACTAAATTGGGATGGACTTTGTGTGGAGAATCAAAAGAACTAAATGTTCAAAATTTAGAAGGCGCCCAGTCCATGTTAATAACTAATCTCCATGTTCAAAATATGACAGTTCCTGATATGTGGGATTTGGAAGGAATTGGTATTGCAGATTGTTGATAACTTGTAATTCTCCTAAAGTGTTTAGGCAAGGTGTATTTCCTTTTGATGAATTCAGGAGTTGCAGATGACACCACCTCCCAGACCCACGGCGAGGCCCGTCGAGGGTGCACTCAAAAAGAAAAGGAAAAATAAAGAGCCCTTTGAAACTTGGCGGGGGTGAAGTGAGACAAAGCAAAAGACAAGGGGAAAGAGACAAGACGGGAACAGGGCGTTGACCTGTTCACTAATTTTTGCTGCGATTAGAATCTGCGTTAAAATTTTTGCTGCTATTACATTTTACAAGTTACTAGATTACATTGTTTTTGAGATCACCGGTAATATGCCTGTCTACTCATAGATAGGGATATTTCTTTTTTGAAGTATGGGGAAAATTAGCTGCGTCACAAGTCACAAATGTAGTAAGTGAACATTTTATTGCGTTCAATATGATTATTTCTCTGTAAATATTTGTAATTAGTTCTGTTTTGTGAGCCAAATTAAAATCTTGTTAATATTCTAAATTTAAGTGTAAACATTGTGTTTAAGTATTCATTAAAAGTAAATTAATTAGTTTGTTTTGGTGTTAATTTCCTATTTGTTTAATTGTGTTTCATTAATATTTAAAATTTTGGCCGTCCTGCGAGTATATGCAGATTAGCGACACCATTTCTATGTTGGAACTTGTTTAAGAATGTCTGTCCTGTCATAGAAAAGTGGCGAGCCAGCCAAGATATTTTGAATTTGGTTTTTTCTGTATGGAGAAATAATCATATGTATTGATATTTGTATATGCGTTAGAATAAGAAATGATTGGTGCGTATTTATAATTTTAATGGTTTTCATTTTCTTATTTATATTAATGATATGAGTTTAGTGAATTTTATTTATTGTAATAAGTTGAATTTTTATTCCGTGATTATTAAATTAAGTATTAATTATTGTTTGGATTGTTGTTGACTATAAATTGATATTTTAAGTATATTTTCTTTTATAAGATAAAATGAGTCTTGCGATATCAAAGAGAAAACGCGCCACGACGCGTATTAGTTTTACTAGAACAGCTAATCGTGTAAAAGAGGAACTAAATAAAGTTTAGCCGGATAAATCCATTTTAAAGGATAAATTTATTAAATTGCAAACTGTAAGTACTGATTCAAAGACTTATGATTCAGAAATATTAGATATTTCTTTTAGATATATTTTTTAGAAATATATAGCACCCTAAGGAGAGCAAATTAAAAAATAAAAAACCTTTCATGAGCGCTGCCAGTTTGGTAGCAATCAATGAACTAAAGTGCGCTTTCTGCGGAAAAAGTCATGAAAGTAAAGAATGTTTTTTAGCTCGGTCTTGGACCCTAAAAGAGAGATTAGACCAATTAAGAGAATTAAAGTGCTGCCTTCGATGTTTGAAGCCTGGACATTTTGCGAGAGATTGTAAACAATTTGTTCAATGCCATCTGTGCAAATGATCTCACCCCATAATTTTATCTCCCGAGATTCAAGGTGTGAGAGTGTAGTGGGTACAAAAGAATCTACTACGGTACAAGCTACTATGTCTACTCCTTCATGTAAGAAAGAAGTACTCCTTATCGCATTAAAAGTTGAAGTAGTGTCAATGAACATGAAGAAAAATGTAAGGTGTCTTTTGGATTGTGGTTCTCAGAGGTCTTGTATTCTGAGATCTACAGCCTAAGCCTACATTTAAAAAGCCTTACGTCTGAGAAATTTACTCATGCGCTGTTTGGGGGAACAAGAACTGAATCTAAAAATCACAAACGATATTCTGTGAGATTGAGATCTGTAGGGAGAAGCATAGGATGAAGCGGTACAGATAATTAATTTTCTAAAAAAAAAAAATTAAATTGAAGATGATTTAGTTTATCATGCGATGAATTCTCACACACAAAACCTTGTTGTTTCATATTGAAGTGCGATGTTCCTCGTGAGGTAAAACTTTAAATCGATTTTTTTGAATTAAAAGATGAAATTAGAATTTTTTTAAATGATCGAAACCATAAATATGATCAAAATTTAAGCGATGAAATATGTTTATATATATTGGCATATTCTGTAGATATGCTTACAATTTTAAATGAATTTAATAAATCTCTTCAAGGCCTTAAAGTTGATATTATCAAGCTGAAATATAAAATAAATCCTCTCATTTTAAAATTAGATTTGCGAGAACCTTATGTGAAAAAATAAGAAGCAATGTTTTTAAAAGCTAAGTAATTTTCTAATCGAAAATGGAATATGTTTGAATAAAGATGTTAAAGACAGGGACATATTTTACAATTAAAAACCACTACTAGAGACTACTTTCATCAACAAAAATTTCCCATAATTTGAATAAAATTCCATTTTGAAATGTCAATAAAAATTAGAATTTATTACTGATAGAACACGAACAACTGGTTGAACTATCAACAGATTCTATGCCAAAATACAAATACGAACGAGAAGATCTTCTTGATTTTTGGTTAAAATTTTAAGTAGAATATACTCAAGTTTCTGCGAAAACTATAAAAGCTTTAATGGCCTTCGTGACATCATACTTATGCAAAAAATCATTTTCAACATATGCCGGGGAAAAAAAGCATACGAAATAAATTAGATGTCTAACAAGAAAACCGTTTACAAATAAAGACAAAACCCGTCTTTAAAGTCTTGTGTAAAACTTTTTGTGCTTTTGGCTGCTTTACGTACATTTTAACAAATGACAGCTTTTCGATTTGTTTTGCTAAAGTAGAGCTTTCTTCAAGTTACTCTGCCATGATAGTTATGTTTCCTTAAAACATTTCAGAGAGTTTCAGGATTTGCAGATATCTGGAACCTACTTTTACATTTCAGAGTCAATTATACTCCTCTAATCGAGCAGTTTTGTTTGAAAGTGGTGCAGGACCATTTTTGGCATTTAGTTAATAATAACAATGCCGCTTATGAGCTATTTAGGAGTCCGACTTTAGCCTTCGCGAAGGAAGGTTGTGTTTTGCTTCGCTCCTGTCTTCCCTGCTAACTCGGAACTGTTACGCCGTCTTGCTTTTTGAGATGCCGCAAAACTCACCACGTCCCCGGGGACTCCCCGCGAGTTGTCGTGCCTTCTGGGGCCCAGCTCTCCGGCCAGAAAAAGTCGACTACTAAAGTCAAACCAAATCCAACTTCATCCGCCTTAAAGGATGTCACCACAGGCCTGGAATGCATGGATATCACCCAGGATACTACAAGCGACTCTCCCAGCAGTTTATTTCCTGAAATAACGGAAACAATTGTGGAAACAATTGTGGCTGACGACCTTCTTGCCCATTCTACATTTCTTATACATCACGGACCTACATCACGGTGCAAGATATCCTAACATCTCTGATAATTCACATCCGCACAGAAGCTAACCCTACTGCCGAAGGACACCCGACGCTGGATAAGCCAAGGCAATCACTCAAAGATCTAGAGACCGACCTGAACGTGTGGGTAGGCAACGTTATTCAATATCTCACTAGCGAACAATTTATTCAACTTATTTTAACTAACAATACCAACTTTAATATATTTGATAATTTTACCTTTAAAACCGTTATCCCCCAAACCACTGTATCTAGCAATAATAATAATAAAAGACGACGGCAGTCACCCCCACAAAGTAAAACTAAACTCAATTCGTCTGAAACAGCCCTTAAAAATTCTTTCAATGAACTAACAGATTCAGATAGTGACGACTTCGCGGAAACTGCCACCAATACTAACCCTACACCTAACACCCACCAATTTCCTAAATTAACCCAAAAGCAAAGGAAAACTATTAAAAATACTACCCCTAATAAAACTTTAATCAATAAGAAACCAAGTAATACCAACCAAACTAACCCTAAATTAAGTGATAACAAAACTTCTAATCCTACCGCCATTACTAACCCTAACGTTCGGCCAATTATGATCATGAAACCAGCCGACATCCATTCCTTCATGAAGAAAATTAATACCGACTTAAAAGTAAAAATTACCTGCAAGTTAACTACACAATATCTTAAATTAGAACCCAAATCTGAAACTTTACGCACCACCATAACTAAATATCTTGACAGCACAAATGTGCCATATTATCTTATTACACCAAAAATCTCAGACCCCTCAAAGCTGTCCTTCGTGGACTTCCTATTAATACTGACCTAGACGCTATCAAAAATGAACTAACAGAATTGAAATTTCAAGTTATTAATATTTATCAACTTAAAAAACGTGACCAGGCCAGAACAACTATGCCACTTTTTCAAATACAGCTAGCCCCCACTGAAAATTTAGAAGATATCTGGACTCTTGACAGTTTATTATATACAAAAATTGCAGTAGAAAAATACGACAATAAGGCAGGTATATCACAATGCCGTAGATGCCAACTTTTGGGGCACTTAAGTATAAATTGCAAATTACCCATTAAATGTGTTAAATGTGCTGGCCAACATCTTACCAAGGACTGCAGCATTACTAACCATACTGAAAATCCTATCTGCGCTAATTGCAATGGCTCCCACCCTGCTTCCTACAGAGGCTGCCCTAAATTTCCCACTTAATGAATTTGGAGCAATTTGGTTTTACTAAACATCTATCAACTACACATCAACTACTCAGAGCAGTTGAATGTATCTCAGAAGGTTTTTCTAACAGGCATGCTACTGCAGCCATCTTTCTTGATGATGCAAAGGCCTTTGACAAGGTCTGGATAGATGGTTTGATTTACAAACTTATAAATCTTCAATTTCCTACTAACATAATCAATATTCTTATTCAATACCTTAGTAATAGAACATTTATCACCAGAATTAATAATGAATTTTCCTCACCTCACAACATCAATGCTGGTATTCCACAAGGATCACTACTGGGTCCAGTTCTACATAATATTTACACCAGTGATATTCCTGATAATAATTTTGTTAGTCAATTTATTTATGCGGATGACACTGCACTTTTCACACAACACACTACACCTCAGATTGCCAGAAATTATTTACAAGAATAATTACTATCCTTGAAAAGTGGCGTGAAATGTGGAAAATAAGTATCAACACCTCTAAATGTATTGCCATCATGTTTGGATTCAAAAGAAAACCAGCTACCCCACTAACTATTTACAATAATAATATTCCCTGGACTAACAATGCAAAATATCTTGGCGTAACTTTAAAGACTAACCTGGCATGAGCATTTCACTAACACTATTAAAAAATTTAAAACTAATAAATCCATTCATTATCCTTTATTAAGTAGAAATTCAGATCTTGATTTGTCAAACAAAATTATTATTTATAAATCTATTTTGAGACCAATTTTATCTCATGCTGCTCCCATTTGGGTCTATGCTGCTAAAACCCATCTTAACAAGATTAATTCCTGCCAAACTAAAACTCTAAGACATATTTCAAACAGTCCTTGGTATTTTAGAAACATCCAAATTCAAAACGCACTTCATACATCGGTGCAAGAACTTTTTAAACAAAACTTTTCTACTCAAAAGAACTTTCCACAGAATAAAAGAACTTTTTTTTTCCAGAACTTTTACACCAACAACAAAATTCAACTTTTATATCTTGGACTTAAAAACAATAGACTTTCAACCATCCAACTACATAGTACTACAACTTTCCAACATCAAAAATTTTTCCATCATCTTTTCAATTATTTCCTTCAATTTTTTAAACCATAATTCCTTTTCTTTTATTAATTTCTTAAATTTTCTTTAAAACTCTTCTTATTTTAGCAAAAATCTTTTCATTCACTTCTGCACTTACAAAACCCCGTTAATTAATTTTTTTCGATTTATTTACTCTTTATCAAGCTCGATAAACAGAAATTTATTCTATTTTTTCTAAGTTTAAACACATTTCAAAAATCTGAAATAAAAATTTTAACACAGCTTTTAGTTACACTCACCACATACAGATGCAGCACATGCTGACCAAATATATTTGTTGTTTTTACTTTTTCTTTCGCCTTAAACAACTTCGCCAAGTGCTAATTTGTAAATACCATATTATAAAATCACCTGTGTGTGATTCCTGTACCCACCTATGCGAGGATGTTTTATTTTGTACTCCCATTTGTAACATTCCTTTTATTTTAAATAAATCCGTGTCCTCACCGATACCCCGAAATCAAGTCACGTATGTATTGTGGCGGTT
>BPLR01003947.1:0-51376 GCA_021605095.1 Caerostris extrusa
TTACGTATTGCTGCTTTACGGTCACTTTTTGCACATTTTGGGCTAATTAGACCAGAACCTACAGTGCAACATGTATTCCGAACCACTAACAAACATCCATGTTATCATCAGATTCGAGTCTTAAGCCTGTGTACTAAAGGCCAGAGCGCTAGCCTATTTGTCATTAGGGCTTAGCTTTCTGGATTAGAGTTGGTGGATGACAGCCTGCAGATACATTTATATATGAGATAGTTTTTGCAAGGATGTCATATAGGAGGTCATCAATGATTCAATATGTGTAAATCTGAACCTTTTACTTATCTACTTTTTTAATGATGATGACAACAGGTAAAAGTATCTGAATTTCTAAACCACAATACTTCAACAATCTTTATCATCCCTTTACAATCTTCATGTAGCATTTTATATGCAATTAATGTGTGTACATCCCACACAAAACTACCTCATACTAAATAAAAATTTCCACAAATTTTAAATCAAAAATTCTAATTCATTTTAGAGATACAATGTACAAGTATTTCTTGTAACATTTCTTTTACAGGATTATTAACCATCTCCCCAGGCCTTTTGTCAGCACCTGCCCAACGAGAGAAAACACCAGAAACAAATGATGATTGGTGCGTGACTTGGGCCAAAGGCACCGCCGGTCAGCAGTTCTAACTTTAGTAACAGCTTTCTTTTTATCGACAGGGGTAAAGGGAGAAGTCAACGTCACGTGCACTCCTCGGAATATATGATGGATATCTTCGACTTGTGAAGGATAGCACAATTGGCGATTTATTACAGCCAGAATTGGTTTCTTCTTCTTGCTTCACTCCTCATGTTCAGCAACAGTAATGTGGTATATGATATAATAGAGACAAACAATTGCTCTCATGTGTCTTAGTTTGGAGAAAAATTACTTGATGTAAATCTATCTGTTCCCATCATGAGTTTCATGAAATAATTACATAATTTTTTATTTTCTCGAATTAAATAACCATTTTTCTCTTTTGTTTGATTTTTGACTTAGAGTAGGCAATCTGTCAGCAAAGAATTTCAATCTGGAATCATCCAGTTTGGGTTTAATAAAGAAAATGAATAATTATAATAACAATTTACAACAACTAACAAACCTGAATTATAACAACTTACAAACACACAAGTCCTGCCAATAGCAAATATAAATACAAGCGACAAAATTATATCTTGCCTACTAATTAAGAACAATTTAAATATTCAAAAGAGAATAGTTTGTCAAACAATCAAACAAATGAACAACAACGCCCTGTGTCTAAAAATTACTAGCAATTATTTGAAAATTATAGCCGAAATGAATACAAGAAATAGAACAAAAAGGATACAACTTCGACTGTGTGCAATTATCTTTGATTAATAATAATCTGTATTTATTTTAATTTTAATATATGTATCACATTGAAAATACAAAAAACAAAATTATAAGCTATTTTTATAACAAGTATTTCGGTATTTCATGAGAATATAAAAGATAAAGGGTGAAGACATCCCATGCTTAGGAAGCATTTTTAATTTATGATTTTGTTAACATTTTATCTGAGTTTTTAAATATATATCGGGGAATTTTACCAAAACCACGGTCATGTGATCTTTTAAGAAGGTCCGGTGTTAGGAAAATGGGATGTTTTTGTTTCGTTTTCAAAAGCTGGGGAGCGGAGATTTATATATAAACAAGAATATCTTTGAATTTTACATAAGTCCCTTTAGAAAATCCTTTAAAACAAAGGCTACGAAACATTCATGATAGTGAGATAGTAATAAATTATTCAATATCTACTATAATTTCGGAAATAACGAAGAAATATCATTTATTATTATTAAAGAATGACGGAAGGTAAAAGAATGTGGTGACAAATGCATAATAATGTACGGAAAACTATTACTTTCAAAAGATTATCATAATGGTCCGAAAATACAGGAAAATAGCATTTCCGGCGTAGAATATATCAAACCTCTAAAGCGGAATTATGGAGATTTACAGAAAGCTTAAATCATTTGTAAATAGTCTTTGATATAGGAGTAAGATGCTTTTAAAGGTTCGAAAACAGGAAATTTTCGGATGTTACTATAAGAAGGAGGGACTAATAACATACTGTTATATTTTGAGTATATTTGCCTTTAATGATTTCTGAATAGTAAATCTATCAAAGAAATTTATTGTATTGATGGAAAATAAAAGATTTTAATACTTGCAAAATTTTTAATTTTTCTGGCGTTCAGTGCCACAGGTTTAGGGTACGAGTCCCGGCGGTGCTAGTTGTTGTAGTGGCCTGTAGGATTTGGAATCCATTTTAAACCGTAAGTCCCTGTTAAATAAGATTCCACAGAATTGGGTGAAGTACTGAATATTCTATCCCGTAAAAAGAAAAACATCTCCCGTTTAGAAATCTGCCAGTAGGCAGATAGCCTTGGCCCACCATGGGGCTATTGTGCCAATCATGATATTTTAATTTCCTCAACCAAATCGTTATCAATTAATATATACACTATCTGGAAGAAAGTGACGGGACACTTCTCGAAAAGTAGAAAAGTCGACAATACAGCTGACACATGCGCAATAATAGGTATCGCGTGTCAGCCATATCCTATAAATTCTCTGTGGAGTAGACTAGAGTTGTTTTTTGTCAAGATTCCGCCACGGGAAGAGTCGTCTGAGTTCGAGAAAGGTGTGTTGGTGGGATTGCATCTTGCTAAGGTGTCAATTAGAGATATCCCCCATCTCCGTAACTGCTCAAAATCAACTGTAGCACGTGTTGTGTGTCGCTACAAGACAGAGGGACGCTGTCAGAACAAACCCCGAAAGTGGACGACCTACAGTTCTCACCCATCAGGACCGGCGGGTGCTCGGCAGGGAGATTCGAAGTAACCGTCAAACATCCATGGATAACGTTGATCGCTAATGAATTTAGGATAAGCCACAAGTGTGGTCGTTTCGACCAAGACTCTTCGTATCGAAGCCCATAAGTTAGGGTTACACTGACGTTCGGCGGCCCATAAGCCTTGATTACGAAAACCAACAGAAAGCGAGCCTTCGATGGGCCAAAGACCACCGTACTTGACTCTGGATGACTGGAAACGCGTCCTTTGGAGTGACGAGTCACGACTTACCCTTTTCCGTTCCGATGGACGTGTTTTTCGGTATGGCGTTTACCAAGAGAACGCCTTTTGCCCGAGTGTGTCGTCCCAACTGTAAAGATTTGGTGGAGGAGGATTGATGGTATTCAATTAACTCATTACGTCCTGCCCGTAGGCGTCCGAAAAAGAGGATTGATGGTATGGGCCTGTTTCTCTCCTGGTATGGGGGCTGGCCCACTGGTGAAGGTTGATGGTGCGATGAATGCCGATAGATACTGTGATATTCTCGACAATCATGTCCTTCCTATCTTGTGGGCAACGTACGGTATGGATGATTGCTGGTATCAAGACGACAACTCAACATGCCAAGTTGCAAGAGGACTCTTGATTGGTATGTGAACAACAACGTTAAACGCATGGAGTGGTTGGCGCAGAGCTCTGATCTTAACCCAGTTGAACATCTCTGGGACGAATTGACCGTCGGTTGAGGGCCTGCACCCCACTCCCCAAAAGCAAGCCTGAACTATGGAACTTCCTGTTAAACATTTGGAAGGAAATTTCTCTTGCCACTATGGCTAATTTAGTGGAAAGCATGCCCAGACGGGTTGCAGCTGTGACTACCCCCTATTAATTTTAATAAATATGGGTTTATGTTGTTATAGTGTCGTGTCCCGTCACTTTCTTTCACATAGTGTATATATATATATATATATAAGAAAAATTTTATTTTATTGATTTTAAGATGGCTATAAATATATATTTAGATTAATTTTTTTAAATTGTGGATAGATCTAAGTTTCACATAGATATATATGTATTATTCGCATAGTCAAAATTTTGACATTGTAAAAGTTTCATTTTACAACTTAATTTGTTTTAATTAAGTTTTATTTAATTATACCGTAAGTCAACAATTCCTACTACTTGCTTGCCTACTGATCTTACATTAACAAAAAAAAAAAAACAACTTACATTAGCATTTAAATTAAAAAGTAAATGCTTTTCCGTTCATGCATTACAAGCTTGCGCATTAAAAAGTAAATGCTTGCACATCTGTGCATTCTATCTAAAAATATCTTATCATAAATCGCAATTACAAACTAAAACTCTCTACCTTCCGACTATCTTCTGCGTGTTTTTAATTTATTTCAAACCCTAAATTTGCCATTATGTCATAATGGAATTCCAAAAAAGACAATTCTGAAGTTAGAAACAATCTGCGTTAGTTTTTTTTCCCTTTTACTCTGCATTGAGCTGTTTCACTTCATGTCCGAGGGACATGAAGTTCCTAATCCTTATTTATCATTCCTATTCCACCCTACTCAGATTGAAATTTTTCATTTTTCCGTCACCTAATCCAATCATGAGTAGAGTTTCGACGGTTTTTCTCTCGTGTGGGCCATTGATGGAAAAGAAAAACCAATAATCGAATTGAAAGATGGGCAAACTGGATAGATTCCGAAAAAGAACTACCCTGCGATCTGGGATGAAATCGATTTCTAAGGGGGAAAAGAATGTATTCGAAACTTCAAACTTCGTCGGCATGAAAATATTTGTATTTTACATTTTATGAAAGGCGAACTCTTTAATAAAAATTGAAAACAAAACGCTTTTTGAAACATAAATTAGTAATTTGATTAAATTATCATATAATTTTTATAATACTACATATACATTATTAGAAATGTAAGATTACATGGTAGTAAAACTGAAAAATGTTGATTTTTTTTGTCTACTTTATTCACTTACTATTGATCATTACATTTTGAATAAGGTCTTCATGGCAGAGTGAATTTATTTTCACGTTGAAGAAAATAACTGAATGGCAAATGGGGAAGAGTTTCACTATCCTAATAATCAGATATCTACTATGTAATCTATAATGTTCAACTAAATAATGTGCAATATTTTAACATCTATTACAAAGTATAGTTTCAGTTAAGCATTCTTAAGAGAATGTTACATTTTTCTTAAATCAATGGTATAATTTAAAGCTATATTATTAAAAATCTATAAAAAGAAATTTTAATTTTTTAGAGCGACTATATAATTTATACTTTCTTATATGAATCGTATATTACCTTAGGCTCTTACTTTTGGATCTGTGCTTAGTTTCAAATGCTTAGGATCAGGAATTAATTGTCAAAATTATATCTTACTTAAAATAAAAAACATAATTGTGTCTGTCAATAGGGTTTTATTTGTATTAAGAAATCTGTTTAAATCATAGTTCTCAAGCAAAAAAACTAAATTGCTGTTGTATAAAACCCTTATTAGATCTATTTTGTCTATGGCTCTGAAACTTGACTTTGGAAAAGATCTGATGTGACCCATCTGGGGATATTTGAGCGGAAGAGTTTAAGGGCTATTCTTCCGGGGAAGGGGGTGTTAGGAAAGTGATTGTTGGAGAAGACGTTACAATGCTGAAATTTATAAATGCTATAAAGACCCAGGTATTATAAAATTTATTAAGATCAATAGATTAATCTGGGCTGCTCATGTATATAGAATGAATGATTTAAAACCCTGCAAAAGGCTTGTTCTTGGCAAGAAGGCATGGACAAAAGGAAGAAGACGACCCAAATTGGTGATGGACAGTTGCAAATGATTTTGCTGCATTGAAAGTTAAAAATTGGAGGCCCCTGTCACCCAGAAGAATGCAAAAACCTCTGCAAAGGAAAGCCTCGGGCCACTCTGGGCTGTCGTGCTATTGATGATTATTATATGAATCGTATACGTTTGTTATAATTGATTTTATTTAAGCCTATTTTTCAAAATCATTGAAAAGTAATTTTTAATAGAAATTTGACGACTTTCAGTTTTATTTTCCAAATCAGAAAACACTACAATATTTTTTTTTGTACAATATAATTTTAGTTATCTAATGCCCCAAAATTAAGATTTACTCGGAAATAAAGATCATTCAAAAAATTATACATTTATATATTACTTAAATTATCAAGGATGCTATTTTTATCATTCGATTAACCTATGAACTTGTGATATTTCTTTGAAACTTTCAATGTATTTATGAATTAAGTTTTCCAATTTTATTTATGCAATGCTGTTACTGTAGTTTTTTATGTAAAGAAATGTCGTGTCTCATATCATTTTACACTTTCAGTGCATTTTATTAACTACCTAATTCTTAAGCATAAATAAGTTTAGCACTAATCCATAATAAATCCACTAAATCTATAACAAATATAGCACGTCTACCATTTTTTTATCAATCTCATTTCTTTGAATTTACTATCCTATTTATACTTATAAAGATAGTTTCTATAGAAACGTTTTTCTAACGAAAAATTAAGCTTTCTTTCTATTATTTCATTTAAGTCTTTTATGGAAAGATTAGATTTAGTGGATTTTTAAGAGCTTAAAAGGTGTAATCGTAGAAACTTCGTTCCTGTAATTTTTCTCTTATTGAATTTATAGACATTAATTTATTTTTATTTCTAAAAGAAAAGATTTTGGCTTTTTTTTTTTTTCTTAATCCAATAATCTGTTTGAAAACAAAAATAAAAAAACTTTGAAATAAAAGAGAGGCTTACCAAACATTCTTCACTGTAGTTGCAATAAATGTTTTTAGCTATATAAATATGGCCAAAATAAAAATAGGACTTATAACATTTACTAAAGTAAAAACTACATAGCATTGTTATTAAATAACTTTAGTTTCAATTTAATTTTATTATTTTTAAGTTGTTTTATATTTTGTAAATGTATGTTATAAATACTATAATGCTATACTATGTGCATACTATTGCAGAATAAAAAAATAATTGTATAAAAATGATTTTTCCATTTTTAATTTAAGAATTTAACAATATATTTCAATAACCATATCTTAAAAAAATATTCATGACTTTTAGATAAGGCAAATTGTTTCTTAATGTGATTTTAATCATCTGAATGAATTAATTATAAGGAATAATTATTTTATATTTATATAGAAATACCATTATAATTAATATTTATTCATTTAAACTGCACTAAATCATCTAAATTTTATTACTTTTTTAAACAAATGTTTAATGTATACTTTTTGAATAAAAAACAGGAATTGGTTAAATTTTAAGAAGAACTAGATCCGTTTATTCAAAGTAATAAAACAAAAGAAATTTAAATTAATAATAGTACAAAATTCCATATTTTTGGAATTCAACTTTTTATTAATAATCTTTCAAATATAATGCGGATAATCTATTTTAAATTGCTAATATTTAAAATGAATCGAAGTAATTTAACAATGACAACTAAATATTAAGGATTTAAATAAGTAGTTTGTGTTTAAAACTAACAGTTATTTCATAAATAAATTAACAAGGCTATATAACTGTTCATGTATACTTAACAAATATTTACTGTAATAAATTCACAAGACTATAAAACTTTCGTGAATACTTAAAAGATATTTACTGTAATACATTCTACAAGTTATATAACATTTTATGTATACTTACAATATATTTACTGTAATAAATTCCTAAAATTATGTAACGTTTCATGTATACTTAAAAAATATTTACTGTTATAAATTTACAAGACTATATAACATTTCATATATACTAAAAAAATATTTATTGTAATATATTAAGATATATAACATTTCATGTATACTTAAAAGATATTTACTGTAAAATTATTTCAGCAATAAAAATTAAAAGCATTGAAATTCTAACATAGGAAAAGTTGCTTTTAAAATTGTACCTTATTTTTTATTTTTGATAAACTTAATTTTTCAGTTAAATACAATAATTTTAGATTTTTGTTATGGAATATTTTAATATTTAAAATAAAATAAATAAACTAAATAAAATTTTAAAGTTATCTAAACTACCTTAAGAAGTTCTACACATTTTTTTTTTTTTTTTATTTGAATCAATCGCTAAACTCGAAATAGTTTAAACCTTGAAAAGAGACATTTGTAAAATAATATGAAGCATTTTAAATTTTAATTATTTTAAATATTTTAAGTATAATTATGAATAATATATAATAGTAAAGAATAAATAATAACATTATTAAGACTAAATATAGAATCATTAATTATAAATAATAAATATTAATTGATAAAAAATACTTACCTATATGCAAAAGTTTTATATTTTTAAAAATGCTCTATGGTTATAAATTTCTTCCAGTCTTCATTTAATTATTTCCAGTCTTTTACTGGTTTTATTTAATTAATTTACAAAATTTTGAATATTAATATGTTATCTCCCAAATACATATTCATTTTCTTTTTTTAAATGTTTAAAAAACAAGTAAGATTTAATAATTTTTAAGTACCAGTTGAATAAATCTCAATTAATATAGCAATATTTTTTTTGCTTCAAATCTTATGGGGTCACTACTTTCTCCAAAAATAAGATTCCATGATAAAAAGCAGCTGATAAAAGATAAGGATAAGGGGAAATAAAAAAAAAACGCTTATCGATCGAAGGTGTAATAAATCTGAAATGACAAGCCACCTTTAGAAGCCATCCTTACATACATAAGGCGAACAAAAAAAGTGTAATATTGGCGACATTTATTGGATTGATATACGCCAAGTTCTCAAGTAGCCGATAAAAATGGCAACCTGACACTAAAAAGGATCTGACACTTCTGGAAGAATTGGACATTCTTCTTTTCTATCTCAGGATGGCGTGATAGGTGCTCCGATGACATATTTTGATGAAGTTCCACCCTTCACTCTGAGATAGAGGACCTTTTTTTTTTTTCCTTTTTTTTCCTCAGGAGTAATTCGGAAATGTTCGCTGAATAATGATCTTTTTAGCAGTTGATGTAAACAGAATTCCAGATTCATTGTTGAGATTTGGTTCACTAATATAAGACGGTTGTACATTTTTGACAGTGCACATTTTTATTAAAATATTTGCAAACAACATGTTTTTAGTAGCAGAAAAATTCGTTCGTAAAGTACGCTATGAGTTGGGCACTTTTTTTTTTTCTTTTCATCTAAACAAATTTGAAAATACTAGCTGAATGATTTTTCATTTTTAACATTTGATCTAAAAGATTTAATTCATAATTAATCTTAAAGATTTAATTCAACGATTCGATTCATTTAATTCAATGATTTCATTCATTTAATCCAACGATTTCATTCATTTCATTCAACGATTTTATTCATCAACATTCATTTAATTAAGATTTAATTCATGATTGATATACATTTGTTACAATGCATGTTTGAAAATATTTACAAACAGTATTTTTATGTTGTAAACAAATATATGTTTGTAAAGAATCACTTTTCGATCACTATTATAAGAGGGTTGCATATTTTTTGACAATGTGCATTATTTAAAAAGGAAAATATTTGCAAACAATATTCTTTAAGTAGCAAAAAATATATTTCACAAAAAAAAAATATCACCCTTCAATCCGAGATGAGTATTTTGTTTTCATCAGGACAAATTTTGAAATGCTATCTGAATAACGATCTATATAAGCAGAATTTATGATTAATATTATTTAATTCAATGTTGTCTGCATATGTTTTACAATGCAATTTTTTTAATTTAACAATTTTTACAAACATTATATTTTAAGTTGTAAAAAAAAAATATGTGTTGGAAAAGTTTAGGACTTTAATTTTTTTTTTTAATTGCAGATTTATTATCTTTATTATATCTAAAGTACGCCTGATTACATACTGTTTTTTTTTAATTTCAAATTTTCAAACATTATATTCTAATGCAGCTGGCAAAGTTTAGACCATTGATTTTTCGCCATAAGGGCTGCACCGATTTGTTATCTTTCTTTGCATTAAAGGGTGCGTGTAACTACATACTGTTAAATTTTACAAACATGATATCACATTCCTGGAAAATACTTTTTTTTGAAAGTTATCGAACATCAAATGTTAAGAACTTAAGTGTTTAGGTACGTAAAAATATATGTTAATGAAGCATTATATTGCACTATGAGATAATGGATGTGTTTAATTTAATCAAGAATAAATTTGGAAAGGTTATGGAATAATGATGTAAGCAGAATTTCAGATTCATTGTTAAGATTTGATTCACTAATATAAGATGGTTGTACATTTTCTGACAGTGCACATTTTTTATTAAGAAGTAAAATATTTGCAAACAACACGTTTTAAGTAGCTGAAAAATATGTTTCACTATAGAAAAATGCCAGCATTCGATCCGAGATGGGTACTGCTTTCCATCGGGATAAATTTGGAAATGATAGCTGAATAATGATCGTTTTTAACATTTGATGTTTTGCAAACATGATTATTATAGATTTAATAACATGATTAATGTTAATATGTAATTCAATGTGAATGTACATTTTTACAATGCATGTATTTTTTCAATTTGAATATGTTTACAAACAATATGCTTTAAGTCTTAAAAAGTATATATTGGTAAAAAAATAACCACCTTTCAGTTTTAGGACTTCTATCCATTTTTTTTAATTGCGGATTAATTATTTTTATTGCATCTAAAGTAAGCATAATTAAATAGTGCTAAATTTTAACAAACATGAAGTTCTTCTGGCAATTTTTATTTATAGAACATCAAATGTTTTATTTATAGAACATCAAATGTTTTATTTATAGAACATCAAATGTTTTATTTATAGAACATCAAATGTTAATATATATATTTTGGAATTGGTTTGTCACTCTAGGTCATCTGGAGGCTAAATAGACCGGGACCTACAATTTAAAGTGGATTCCTAACCACCAACAAACATCCATGATGTGTTGCGGGAAGTAAAAACTATATGTTGATGAAGCATTACATTTTACTATGAGACAGATGAATACATTTGGAAAGGTTCGTTGAATAAAGATTCTGTTGCAGTTGAGACAAACAGATTTTTAGTTATAGCAGAGTTTATTATTTACAAATATGAAATGGTAGCAAATCTTTTGTCAAAACTTTTGTTTAAAAATTCAAATAATTTTTTTTAAATAATTTTGATTATGCTAATAATTGTTACATGTTGTTTGGAAAAATTCTTTAATAAAATTTTATCCTTCACTTTATGATATTCTTTTTTTTTTTAATTTGATGAATAACGGTTTTAATGTAGTTGACATAAAAGCAGTGTGAAAGAAATTATTAACATTTCTCATGTAAGTATCATCACTTAAATACAACATTCATTTCTAAACTCTGCTACCGTTGGCATTTTTTTTTAATTAAATAAGGTTACTTTATAAGCAAAATATTTTTATGTCATAAAAGTAGTTTCAAGCTTCACTTTGACATAACATTATTATTATTATTCACTCATTATAAATTCACAGTATTCATAATTCATTTTTATTCGTTTATTATTATTAATTCATTTTTTTCCTTATTCCTTATTCATTTTACCTTTTTTCTTAACTTTTCATTTATTCATTATTATTATTGGTTATTAATTTTTTCCTCGTCCTCTAAACAAATTTGGAAATTATCGTTGAATAAATATAGTATATATACAGTAGTAAATGTGAACACATTTTAGTAGGTATTGCTCAGATTTCTTTTACAAATGTTAGGCGGCTACATATTTAAAAAAAATTTTATTGCAAAGATCATAGGCTACGGAAAAAAATCTTCTTTTGCAATAAAATATATGTCAAAAGTTATATTCTTCATTATGAGGATAAAGGTTATTTTCCTTTCAACCGATGAAACTTGGAAATTTTAGCCGAATAAGAATTTGTATAGTTGATGCAAACAATGTTTTAATCATGATTAAGATTTAAGTCACAAATTGTAAAATAATTTTAAATTTAAAGTATAATTTTTTTTATAATCCTTTTTTTTTTTTTTTACAAATATTGTTTTTAAATTTTGAAGACCGACAGTGCAGCAATGCAAAAGAATTATGCTTTAATTAGTAAAAACTGTAGCTTTGGTAATTCTTATATAAATTAACTTCATTAAAAATTAAAAATAAATGCTGTACAAATTAACAATTAAAATATACAGAGCGTCTTAGCTCCAGATTTACAAACTTTTTAGACATTCTTAGAAGACACAGAACCACATAGCCATAGATGAATCGAAAATATCTTCCATACGTTGTGGATGAAGTAAATTGCAGAAGTTCCTAGCATTTCACAGACACTTCATTTCGCACACTGACGAAGTGGTTATAATGGCTCATCATACGAAAGAGAAACTAGTAGATATGCATTTTCCTTAAGATGTTCACAATGTTTGTACAGTAGCGATATCCAATGAAGAGGACTTCATGCCATAACTTTTTGTTCTAATAGTTGTCAGATAGATATTCTTTCAAAAGAATCGTAATGTATGAACGAAACCAAACGATATTGAATCTGGACATGAAGGAAATTTTGCTTGGTCTGGTACAGGATACTCCAAGAATGAGTGCATCAAGTGCACCATGCTAGTATGTTCCGCTGTAGCATCTAAAGAATTCTGCTTGAAAACAAATGACTCATAGTTCATTTCGTTACTATCGTTTATGTGCATGGATTAATAACCTGCATATGTGTTGCTCTTTTATTTTTGTGTTTACGACCGTATCAAGATATCTCTGTGACCCTCTATTGCAATGCAATTTCAAGTCATCTAGGTATACTTAAACCAACTAGAAGTTTGTGAACTAAGTCCTGCGCCACCCAAAATCTGGAAAACAAAAAAATGTGATGAAGCATTAAACCTCATCTAAATATTTTCCGTATATTCCACTTCTTACATGTGCGCAAATATTCTCTATAATTAAAAAAATCTATAATAAAAATTCAATTAAAAAAATTATAAAATAAGGTAATAAATATTGGGGGGGGAATAATAGCTAAATATTTTTAATGTAATGCATAGCTAAATATGTTAATATTAAGTAATTTAAGTTAAATATGTTAATGATAAGTAATCTAAGCTAAATATGCTAATGTCATGTATAGATACATATTTTTTTAGAAATAACAGCTGAATAATTTTATACAGGGGTTATTTCTACAAAAATATTTAACTATACATAACACATACTTTTCATCATTAACCAGGACACAACTTACATAATTTTGAAAACAAGACATAAGTTATGCCAGTAGATGAATTAATATGCCTAGAAATTTTAATAAATTATTTTTAATAATATTTTTTTACTAACGTGTCCTTAAGGGTTTTTTTTTTTTTTTTAAATTATTGTAATAAGAGCATTTTAAAAGGGAGAATAACTCAATATTATAATTTAATCTTAAAAATGGAGTCTTTATTGTATTGATAATTAATAATAATACATTTAACTAAAATTAAAACCATTTTTTAAACATTTGAGTCAGATGTATTGTAAATTACATACATTAGTTTCACACAAAACACTTAATAAGGCTATTGTTATACCATCTAAAATAAATAGTATAATAAACACACTGAAAAAAAAATTATTGCCGGAAAATAAATTCAGTGTTAAATGCTTTTGTTCCAAATAAATCTTGCAGTTTTTTCCAACTGTTTTCTAAAAATCAATAGTCTATAAAGAATGATAAAAACAGTTGAGAAACAAAATTAAAGAAATAACGAATCAGTAAATCTTTTTTTCCACACTCCATTGCTTCAAATCGAATTTAATTTTAAAAGTTTATTGTGAGTTGGAAGTAAAACAATTATCATCAATTTATTCTACCACTTTCAGGAATTTTTCTTTCGGCAAATGCGTTTTCTGGTTTTTCTTTAAAAAAAAAAACAGAAAGAGGGTTTACTAAAATGTTTAAAAAGAACTTTTAATCTAACAAAGCGTGGACTGTTAAAAGTGGCTTCAGGTATAGTTAGTTCTCGTTTTATATAAATGTATTCATTTTAATGTTTTTTGCAGTTTATAAAATAACGAAAGGAGATAGATTCAAATAAGAATGTAATGTAACAGATTTATTAATTTTCCTTAAAACTGAAATAGAACAGCGCGAAAACTCTTCGGCCAACTGTTGATTTTAAAAATGCAAATTCATATGAAAATAATGTAAAACGATATTTCTCAATATATAATCTAATTCGGTGAAAGGTAAACATGCATCAGCTTATATTCCACAGACTGGAGGTGGCATGGATGTTTGTTAGTGGTTCGGAATCCACGCTAAATTGTAGGTGCCAGTCTAATTCATTCAAGTTGTGCAAAAAAATGACCGTAGAGAGACAAACCAAATCAGCTTATTCATTAAATACATTAACAGAAATACATTACTCATTTTGCGAAAAACATAAATCCGATAGATGTAATTTAAATTTAGAACATAAGAATTTATTGTGTAAACAAGATAAAATGTTTTTGACGTTACAAAAAGTTCCATTTAACGAATCGCTGTAAATCTATTCATATTAGTTGTAGTATTTGGGAATCTAATGGTCATTAGATTTCTCAATGTAGCCAGATAGAGCAGCAGCCGAAAAAGAGAAAATACTCTTCTCCTCATTACCTCCTGCTAGGAAGGACGAATCATCTGGATCAAGAATGTTTTTTCAAACAGATGTACTGCTTTTGGTAGAAATGAAATCGTAAACGTCAAAACGTATTTGAACTCCAGAGCAGCGAGAACATTTATTACCAGGAGTTTGGCGGGCAGGCTAATATTGGAGGTCACATGTCACTAAAAGCTAAAAATTATTACTTTGGGGGAAAGAGAAGATACTAAGTCCTCTCTACAATAAACCTAATAGAGTAGGGTTTTTGATGACAGACAAGTACTAATTTATGTTGAGCATAGAAGCTTCAGAAATTTAAATTTTATTCCCTAATATAATAGAGACATCTTCTTTAGAATTGCGCAATGAGATTAAAAATTGGTAATAGATTTATCGAAAGGTTCCGATTATCTAATAGATGGGAATTAAATATATTCATAGGTAATGATTATTACAGGAGAATCTAGGCAAGTTAATTAAAATAAAGTAAATTTCTTGAAACAGTCGATGTCATGATGATGTCTACGTCTAAGACTGTTGTTGGACTAATTGTTGGGACTGACAATAGTGGCAGTATTCTAAATTATTGAACCATCGAACAGAAAAAGTCGTCACATCAACCTCCTTTAATCCAACGGAGAAAATTTCTTCTGAATAAATTTAAAGTAAACTTTTAGGCCAATTCACTACTTAGATTTCGATATAAGCTATCTGACATCAAATCTGAGCTCAACTCTAAAGCACTTATAACACTTTCATGTTTTGTTATCTTCAACGTGTAGCACACTGACTTTGTCGCCGATATAATAACTTTATGATATGCATGATCTTCGGCTAAATGTTTGACCAGGATAAAAGTCATGTAACCCAAACACGGATATCCTTATTGATTCCCTCAACATAGGCGATAGAGTAATTCATGTAATTTGGCTACGAAGTATAAATGTTAGATGTTAGTGCAGTGATAAATTGATTACTTAAGTGGTAACAATGATTTCCCTCACGTTGAATGTAAATGAACAAGGCCTTCTGATAAAGGCTTAACAAGCAGATTGTTTGGGATCATATATGGAAATATAATGCACTGATTTGGTTCCTCATATTCTAGCTCAATTAAGGAATTTTGCAGCTTACGGATTTTTCTAGGCACAATTCCGGACAGTGACCCAAAATTCAGTTCGCCGTTACTAGTTGAGTTTTGAGCCATGTGGCTTTATTTCGGAAACAAAATGCCCTAATATAAGATCTTATTAGCAATTTATGGCATGAAAAGTAACACATATAATTTTCATATTTATTTTATGATTACGCCTAGTAATCATTTCTTGATTTTACCACTAAATGCCAAATCTAGTCCAGTTTTCTGTGTCTTTATTAAAATTGTAATGGAGTTTATTAATATTGACATTTCAAAAATGTTCAGTAATCAAATGTAAACTCATGTTTGTGAAAATTGAAACACCATGAAAGACTTACGCGAGTGAGCTGAAATTTTCAGGAAATGCAAACAATACAAACAATCAGGTGCGCATATAAACAATATGGAATACTCTTCCTCAGGCAGACATTCAAAATTTGTTTGAATCCATGCCACATCGTGTAGCAGCACTTATTGCGGCAAGCGGTGGCTACACAAAATACTGATTCCGATCTCTTACTATTGTTTGTTTGCTTTGAACATTTAATCATTTATTTGTACCGCTACCACTCAACTGTGTATTAAATTTCATTCAATTATGACGATTCCTTCGTGGTGTTGCAATTTTCACAAACATGAGTTTACTTATAAAAAATGTATTTTATATAAATTTTACATTTTGACAATGTTTACTTGTTTCACTTTCAAATATACTTTTATATATTTAATTAAATAATGGTTGTTTTTTGTTGAGTATTCTTCTTCATTGGAGCTACAGTCTCATGGTGGGCAGAAGCAGTCTGCCTACTAGAAAATTTCGAGACACGAGATGTTTTCTTTTTACAATGTATACTTTAGAGCCCTGGGTTCTATAATCATATTAAACCAGCAACTACGTTTTAAAACGGATTCGAACCACCACCAACATTCATTGTGCCGCCGGGACTCATATCCGAAACCTATGACACCGAGCGCCAGAGCGCTAGTCACTTGGCCATCAGACCCCTTTGTTGTTTACTATCTTTATTAAATTTTATTACTAAATAATGTTGGATTATAAAAACTTTTCTTTTGTAATGCATAGTTAATTAAATAAAAATGTTAAATTGTGAAAAATATGATAAAAGCTTACAGTTGTTTTGAATTTGTCATAATTTATATCTATACTCTAACCCCTATATACTAACCCTTTATAGTAGTACAGTGTTAAAATAGTATATTATTTAAAATAATAGAATATTAAAAACATATTTGTCATCAGTTTAATAAAGTTAAACATTTTTTAATAATGTTTCACTTATAAAAAAATTAAAAAAAAATTCGAATTTAACATGGACTATTAAAAATTGCTTGTCTTTTTTACAGTGTTAAGTGATGATTCTTATTTATTCGGGTTTAACTGCCAATATATCTTCTTGAATGATTGAAAATTTTGCCTCGTCCTCGTACTAGTAACGAAATACAAGCACAAACCTACCAAAGTGTCTTTTCGCTAATGATTATGTATGATAGTGTAAACTAAAAGTCGGAAAAGCAATTTGGAGAATACCAGTAAGCTCCGTATTTACTTTAAGTCTAATTCCTTCTTTTAGCTCCACATACCTGGGAAAGATTCCTCTATCAATCCCTAGTTTATACTAACCCCTTAAATTTTCCACGACTTGAGGTGTAGTAGGAAAACAAAGTTTCGGATGAAGAAAAAATGCTCGAAATCGAATTGAATTCAATTTCCGTTGCTGAACCAAGACTAGGCTTCAGAAAATTCTGCGTAAAGCTTCAATGGCATTCTTTAGAGAAAAGAATTTTACATTTATATTTTTTGTTTAGTCATTATTTCATTTTGCATGTTTTGGTTACCGAATTTAAAATGTGCATATAATTTATGTGTATGTTATGCACATAAATTATAATTATGATTATAATTATAATTTTTAAACAGATATAAAGAAATGGAAAATTCATCAATGTTAAAACACAAACATGAATATCGTGTAAAAATATACATGAAATTTTCATAATTCACATAATTTGTGTTAATTATTTGGTATATAACTTTAACTTTAGAGTCCTGTACTTGATGAAATATCATCAAACTAATAAATTTTAAAGAAGGAAATGAACAATTAATCATTTCATAAAATCATCACCACTGAAATATTAAATGAGTTATTTATATTCATTTCGTCACTTTAAACGATGTCATTTTTATTTTATGCTCTACTTTTATTCTAAACTCTACTATGCTATTTGTACTATATACCATGCTACACATATTTTCACATAGCGTTTATAATCATTGTTTATTTTTTTGTATTGTGTTTCTTTCATTTCTTCTTCTCCATTGGTGCAACATAGTCGGCTAAGGCCGTATGCTTACTAGCAGATTTCGAGACAGAAGATGCTTTGCTTTGACGGTTTAGGGATATCAGTCCTACATCCAATGCTCTATGGTCATATTAGATCGGAACCTGCAGATTAAAGTGTATTCGAACCTCTACAAACATCCACGGCATCGCCGGGACTCAAACCCGAAACCTGTGGCACCGAGTGCTAGAGCATTAGCCACTCAGCTATCATACCCCACCTTTCATTTCACATATGTTTATTTTAGTTATATGGTATCTTAAAAATCATTGTCTTCCAGTAATTCCGTAATTGGAATTGTCTTCATTTAAATTATTTATTTGATTTTTAGCACCCCTATCTTTTAAGTAGTTGCTTGGATACGAAGGTGACTTATAGAGTGAAATGTTAATAATTGATTTTATACTCACATACTTGGTTGCATTTTTAAGCAAATAATTCATTGCTTTTAAACAATACTTATTCACTTTAAACATTTACTTTTTAATACAATTCACCATTTACTAATATTTTCTTATAAACCCACTTGTTGATCTCTTTTTATCAAAGGAGCTATTACTATGCTTCAATGCTGTACTCTCAGAACGCAAATTTCAAACGAATACACTCACCATTAAACATACGACTAGCATTTGAGAAGATTCGCTTGAATATCAGGATAATATTTCCAACATTACTACACAACAACATACTTATTCACTTTGAAAGATGTTTAACTTTTAATACAATTTAGTGTTTATTAATCTATTCCTATATACCCATTTAACTTGTTGACTTCTTTTTTATAAAAGGAACGCTATTACTACGAATTAATGTTGTACCACTCATAAACGCGAATTTGAAACTAATACACTCACTATCAAACATAAGATTAGTACTGATTCATTTAAGTATCAGATTATTATTTCCAACATTAGTTTAGAGAAATATAACTTCACATTCTATATTAATTTTATTTTCCTTTTTTTTTTTTTTAATTGCTTTTATATGAGTAGGTATTATATATTTTTTTTTTGTGTAGAAAGTAAAAAAATATTCCTTCTAATATTAATCAAAATATTATAGGTTTTCGATCTAAAGTATCTTGATTTAAAAACCTACATAGTGAAGAGAATCAATTTCATTTTAATTGGGTTCTACGGTCATTTTGTGCACACTCTTTAGACTAATTAGAGCAAGACATACAGTTTAACGTGAATTCCGAACCACTAGCAAACATCCATGATAATACAGGATTTGAACCTGATGCCTGTAGTATCAAATTCCAGAAGCTAGTCCTGGGAGAATAACTTGGAGCATTTAAAAATCAGTACATTCGAAAATATTTTGGTCATGGTTTTGTGAGCACAAAAACATACAAAAACAGGTTTAAGTTCACCATACTAATGAGGATATATTAAACCCTTAAAAAAACAATGTGTTTTAATTATTTTTCAGTTCTTAAAAAAAAACCTTCTGAAAATCCCCCAGTTTAACATAGATTCCGAGCCACTAACAAACATACAGGCTACTGCCAGGATTCGTAACTATAGTACCAAAGGCACAGAACTAGCCAACTGTCCATCAGGCCGCTACATGTCCTGCAACAATGAACCCATGGCATTGAAATCAGTAAAATCGAACATGTTTTCGTGTCGTGGTTTTGTATGCACACGCGCACATACAAAAAAATTACGAAAACAGGTTTGAATTCAACATACTAATGATGATATATTTAATCCTGAAACAAACAATGAGCTTTGATTTTTTTTTCAGTTGTTAACAAAAACAAGTTGACATAACAATTTTATGTACATCTAATACAAAAAGCAATCCAAAGTGGCTTCTTCTCTGAAAAAAAAAAAAAAAAAGCATTACAAGAAGAAAGGTAGAAAGTACAATGAAGAGATTGATATTGTTTCGGAAGTGCGAAATACAACAAGGAAGTAAAACAAAACAATACGAAAAAAAAAAAACACAAGATCAAAGCTCTTGTTCCTTCAAGCCAAGAATGACGTCCGACTCAGTTTAGAAGACAGAAAATCGTCTTTTAAAGAGACAGGGAAATGAATGGAATTTGAATACATCCGATTGAAAAGCGATTCGATGCAAAAAATAAAAAAACATATAAAATAGGGATGCAAGACAACGTATGTTCAAGAATAAAAAAAAAAAACAGTATTTTAAAAAATATTGCTCAGTCAATACTTGGCTCGCTTTATGCTTTCTAACATCGCCATCCACTCTTGGGTCTGGTTTAAAAATGTAATGGAAAAGAAAGGGATGCATACGGAAGGAGGTATGTGCTGTTTGCATCTGCTGTTTCCAGAAACATCTGGTTGTATCTGCGTTTGAATTTTAAAATATGAATTTCGCTGAGTAGGCAAGGTTTTTCTATCATTTAAATAACTCGGGATGGACTCTGATCATATCTTTTGTGTAAAAAAAAATGAAAAGAAAATATAAAATGATTGTTTCGAAGCATATTTTGTGAGCATAACCATTTAATGAGCTCAAGATCGTTTATTGATTATCCGAATATAATTGAGTCGATTGAGTAAAATCGAGAAAAAAATGATTGTGAGTGAGTGAAATTGATGTACAAAAAGTAAATACAGTTACATATAAAATACAGGCAAATGAATGGAAGATTAGTTTGTTTTGGTTTTTGGCTTGTTGCCTTACGGTAATTTTTTGCACACTTTAGGCTAATTAGACCGGGAACTGCGGTTTAACGTGGATTTCGAACCACTAACAAACATTAATGCTAAAGCCAGGATTCGAACCAGTGAAGGAAAGAAGTTTTATTGCGTATATAAAAAAGATTTAAAAAAAATGTTAGCATCTAGATTTTTAATAATGGCCAGAAGCAGCTTTATGTATAATGCATTGTATTTCATAAATAAATAAAGAGTGTTCTGTATCAATTATGAGTACAATAAATTCGTATGCCAGAAGGACCGCCCGTTTTCTTATTCTTCATTGGGGAAGCAGCCCCCTGGTGGGCCAACCCCGTCTGCATGCTAGCAGATTTCGAGGCAGGAGATGTTTTTAAGGGGTAGAATTTTCAGTCCTACGCCATACAGTAGTATTAAACTGGAACTTACGATATACTCTTAAATTGGAGTACTACTACAAACGTCAATGGCACAGGCCGGGGACGCGAAGCAGAAACTTGTGGCACCAACCGCCAGAGCGCTAGCCATCCACTCTTCGCTCTTATTCAAAAATGAAAGGGACGCATGCGGAAGAGGTATGTGCTGTTTGTATCTGTAGTTTCCAGAAACATCTGGCCGTATCCGCGTTTGCATTCTAAAATATGGATTTCGCTGAGTATGCGAGGTTTTCTGTCATTTAAATAACTCGGAATGTGCTCTGATCGTATTCTTTAAGTACAAAAAAGAAGAAAATATAAAATGATTGTTTCGAAGCATGTTTTGTAAGCACAACCATTTAATGAGTCTAAGATCTTTTATTGATTATAAAAATAAAGTTGAGTCCGTATGATGATGTACGAAAAATAAATACAGTTACATATAAGATACATACGAAGGAATAAAAGATTGGTTTGGATTGGTTTTTTTCGCTCTACGGTCGTTTTGTGCACACTTTAGGCTAATTAGACCAGGGCCCACTGTTTAACGTGGATACCGAGCCATTAACAAGGATCCATGTTACTGTCAGGAATCGAAATAAAGCCTATGGTACCAAAAGCTAGAGAGCGTGTCAACTGGCCATCAGGTCGCTACATGTCCTGGGAGATTGACACCATGGCTTTTAAAATCAGTACACTCGAAAATGTTTTTGTGCCGTGGTTTTGTGTGCACAAAAAGAAAACTCAAATACACGTTTAAGATCAACATATGAAAGAAGATATTAAATCCTTTAAAAACAGTGAGTTTTGTTTAATATTTCATTTCTTAATAAAAGCTTCTTGCAATCCCCCAGTTTACCGTGGTTTCGAACCACTAACAAATATCCATGCTACTGCAGAATTCGAACCTTTGCACCATGGTCTTGGATGCACACACAGAAAAAAACACACAAAAACATGTTTGAATTCAACATACTAATAAGAATATATTAAATCCTTAAAAAATTAATTTTGATTACTTTTCTTCAGTTCTTAACAAAAACCTTCTGACAATCGACATAACAACTCTACATACATCTAATACAAAACAACGATCCATAGTAGCTTCTTCACTAAAAAATCTTACAAGAAGAAGAGTAGAAAAGTACAATGAAGTGATTGATATTGTTTCGGAAGTGCGAAATACAACAAGGAAACAAAACAAAACAAAACAAAAAAATACACAAGATCAAACTTCTTGTTCCTTCAAGTCAAGCATAACGTCCGACTCAGTTTAGAAGAGAGAAAATCGTTTTTAAAGAGACAGGGAAATGAATGGAATTTGAATACATCCGATTGAAAAGCGATTCGATGCGAAAAAAAGAATAAAAAACACATAAAATAGGGATGCAAGACAACGTATTTTCGAGAATAATAAAAAAAAAAAACCTAGTATTTTAAAAAAATATTGCTGAGTCAATACTTGGCTCGCTTTATGCTTACTTACACCGCCATCCACTCTCGAGTCTGGTTTAAAAATGTAATGGAAAAGAAAGGGATGCATGTGGAAAGGTATTTGCTGTTTGCATCTGTAGTTTCCAGAAACATCTGGTTGTATCCGCGTTTGCATTCTAAAATATGAATTTCGCTTAGTAGACAAGGTTTTCTATCATTTAAATAAATCGGAATGGGCTCTGATCGTTTTCTTTAAATAAAAAAAAAGAAAAAGAAAAATATAAAATGATTGTTTCGAAGCATGCTTTGTAAGCACAACCATTTAATGAGTCCAGATCTTTTATTGATTATCCAAATAAAATTGAGTCTCATACTTTTTATAATGATGTAAAAAAAAAAAAAAAATAGAGTTGCATATAAAATTGTCGCGTTTATCTCATTTTGTGCACACTTTAGGCTAATTAAACAGGGACATACGGTTCAACGGTGATTCGAACCACTAACAAACATCCATCTTACTGCCAGGGTTCGAACATGAAGCCTATGGTACCTGAGGCCACAGAGCTAGCCAATTTTCCATTGAGTGGCTACGTGTCCTGGAAAAATGACACCAGGGCATTTAAAGTCAGTACACTCAAACATGTCTTTGTGCCGTGGTCTTGTATTCACATAGACACACTAACACAAAAACAGGTTTAAATTCAACATACTAATGAGTTTTTTTAAGGATTTAATATAACCAATGAGTTATGATTACCTTTTTCAGTTGTAAAAAATCTTCAGACAATCGACATAATAACTCTCTGTACATCTAATACAAAAACTACAATCCAAAGTGGCTTCTTCTCTAAAAAAAAAAATAAACAAGAAGAAAGGTAGAAAGTACAATGAAGTGATTGATATTGTTTCGGAAGTGCGAAATACAACAAGGAAACAAAAGAAAACAGAACAATACAGAAAAAACAAAAGTCAAAGCCTTTGTTCCTTCAAGTCAATAATGACGTCCGACTCAACTTAGATTTATTATTGGTTATTATTATTATTTATAATTGATTTTGATTATTTTATTGTTAACAAAACCTTCTGACAATCCAAATAATGATTTTATATATATCTAATATAAAGCTACAATCTAAATTGGCTTCTTCTCTAAAAACAAGTAATATATAAAAAAATAAAAAATTAAAATCAATTCCTTTTTTTTTCACTATATTGAAGAAAGTCACTTATAAATAAAAGTTGAAATTTTCCTCTGACATCTGGGGCCATCTATTGGTAGATATATGCAAACTTAAATCTAAAAAAACTAAGATTAATTAATTTAATTTAATTAATAAATTAATATTTGAAAAAACTGTATTAACAACAAGTGTCATCCACTACAAGTTTCAAAAATTGTATTTGAACTTGAATGGATGAATAAAAAGTATTTTATTAACGATTGAAAATTTGAACAAGATATATATAGGGAAAGTGTGAGCTAATAGCAAGAATTGAAAAAAAAACACTTTACAAGAAGAAGGGTAGAAAGTACAATGAAGTGATTAATATGGTTTCGGAAGTGCAAAAATACAACAAGGAAACAAAACAATACATAAGATCAAAGCTCTTGTTCTTTCAAGCCAAGAATGACGTCCGACTCAGTTTAGAAGAGAGAAAATCGTTTTTTAAAGAGACAGGGAAATGAATGAAATTTGAATACATCCGATTGAAAAGCGATTCGATGCAAAAAAAAGAAAAAAAAACCATATAAAATAGGGATGCAAGACAACGTATATTCAAGAATATAAAAAAGCCTAGTATTTTTAAAAATATTGCTGAGTCAATACTTGCTTGCTTTATGCTTTACTTACACCGCCATCCACTCTTGGGTCTGGTTTAAAAATGTAATGGAAAAGAAAAAGATGCATGCGGAAGAGGTGTGTGCGGTTTGCATCTCTGCAGTTTCCAGAAACATCGGGTTGCATCCGCGTTTGCATTCTAAGATATGAATTTCGCTGAGTAGGAAAGGTTTTCTGTCATTTAAATAACTCGAAAGGGCTCTGATCTTATTCTTTAAGTAAAAAAATATATTTATAAATATATAAAATGATTGTTTCGATGCATGTTTTGCATGCACCGCCATTTAATGAGTCCAGATCTTTTATTGATTATCCAAATAAAATTGAGTCTCCTATGATGATGCATAGAAAATAAATACAGTTACAGATAAAATACATGCAAATGAATGAATTATTGGTTTGGTTTAGTTTGTCGCTCTACGGTCATTATGTACGCACTTTAAGATAATTAGACTGGAAATACGGTTTAACGGGGATTCCGTACCACTAACTTCAATCCATGCCACCGCCAGGATCTGAACAAATGAATGAAAGAAATTTTATTGCGTATATTTAAAAAAAACAATTTCAAAAAATGCATCATTTTAGCATCTAGATTTCTAAAAATGGCCAGAATCAGCCCCATGTATAATGCGTTGGATTTCCGAATAATAAAAGCAGGTTCGAAACTCTACAAGTAGTGGATTTTGTGTCAAGGATGACTGTCATTTAAATAACTTGGAATGGGCTCTGATTGTATTCTTTAAGTAAAAAAAAGTGAAAAGAAAATATAAAATAATTGTTTTGAAGCATCTTTTGTAAGCACAACTATTTAATGAGTCAAGATCTTTTATTGATAATCCAAATACAATTGAGCCTCTTATGATGAGGTACAAAAAATAATACAGTTACTTATAAAATATATGCAAATAAAAGAAAGATTGGTTTCGTTTGGTTTGTTGTTCTACGGTCATTTTGTACACACTTTAAGGCAATTAGACCGGGAACTACGGTTTAACGTGGATTACGAACCACTAACAAACATCCATGTTACTGCCGGGATTCGAACCAGTATTCTGAAACCTGTGGTACCAAAGGTACCCTGTGGTAGAAAGGCTAGAGAGATAACTAACTGTCCATCAGGACGCTACATGTCCAGCAAGAAACCCCATGGCATTTCAAATCAGTATACGTAATAAACATATTTTTGTGCCGTGTTTTGTGTGCAAGATATGTTTTTGTGTCAACATGTTTTTGTGTCGAGTTTTGTGTGCACAATATGTTTTTATGTCATGTTTTTCTGCTGCACGAACATGTTTTATGTTGCGTGTTGCATGTTGCACGAACATGTTTTTTGTGCCTTGAATTTGTGGAAAAAACCCACAAAAACAGGTTTCAGATCAACAATGAGGATATATTAAATCCTTAAAAAAAACAATGAATTTTGATTATGTTTTTCAGTTGTTAACAAAACCTTATGACAATCAAATTAACGACTCTATGTACATCTAATACAAAACAACAATCCAAAGTGGCTTCTAGTTCTAAAAAAAAAGTTCTAAAAAAAATCCTTACAAAAGAAAGATAGAGAGTACAATGAAGTGATTGATATCGGAAGTGAAATACAACAAGGAAAAAAAAAACAATACAAGAAAAATACACAGGATCAAAGCTCTTGTTCCTTCAAGCCAAGAATGACAACCGACTCAGTTTTGAAGAGAGAAATCGTTTTTAAAGAGACATGGAAATGAATGGAATTTGAATACATCCGATTGAAAAGCGATCAATGCAAAAAATAAAAAAATAAAAAAACATATAAAATAAGGATGCAAGACAAAGTATGTTCAAAAATAAAAAAAACTAGTATTTTAAAAATATTGATGAGTCAATACTTGGCTCGCTTTATGCTTTACTTACACCGCCATCCACTTCGGGTCTGGTTTAAAAATGTAATGGAAAAGAAAGAGATGCATGCGGAAGAGGTATGTGCTGTTTGCATCTGTAGTTTCCAGAAACATCTGGTTGTATCCGCGTTTGCATTCTAAAATATGAATTTAGCTGAGTATGCAAGGTTTTCTATCATTTAAATAACTCGGAATGGGATCTGATCGTATTCTTTAAGTAAAAAAAAAAAAGAAAGAAAATATAAAATGATTATTTCAAAGCATGTCTTGTAAGTAAAACTATTTAATGAGTCCAGATCTTTTATTGATTATCCAAATAAAATTGAGTCTCATACTTGTTATAGGATGATTTATAAAACAATGAATACAATTACAGATAAAATACACAAATAAATGAAGGAATGATTAGCTACGGTCATGTTTTGCACACTTTTAGGCTAATCAGACAGTTTAACATGGATTTGAAACCTAACAATCATCCATGTTACTGCCAGGATTCGAACCTGGAACCTGTGGTACCGAAGTCCAGAGAGCTAGCCAACTATCCATCAGAGGCTACATGTCCTGCAAGATTGACTCCATAGTATTTGAAATCAGTATACTCAATAAACATGTTTTTGTAGTGCACGAACATGTTTTTATTTTGCATGTTGCATGTTGTACGAATATATTTTTGTGCTTTGGATTTGTACACAAAAAAGGAAAACTTACAAAAACAAGATTGAGATCAACATACTAATGACGATTTATTAAATCCTTAAAAAAACAACGAGTTTTGATTACTATTTCAGTTTTTAACGAATTCTTGTGACAACAAATAACGACTCTATGTATATCTATTACAAAAGAACAATACAAAATAGCTTCTTCTCTAAAAATATACTACAAGAAGAAAGGTAGAAAGTAAAATGAAGAAATTGATATTGCTTCTGAAGTGCGAAATACAACATGGAAACAAAACAAAACAATACAAAAAAACAACAGATCAAAGCTCTTGTTCCTTCAAACCAAGAATGACGTACGACTCAGTTTATATTGATTATTGGTTATTATTATTGAACATTATTGTTATTATTATTTATAATTGATTATTGATTTTGATAATTTTATTGATTATTTTATTGTTAACAAAACCTTCTGACAATCCAGATAACACCTCTATGTACATCTAATACAAAACTACAATCCAAAGTGGCTTCTTCTCTTAAAAAACTTTACAAGAAGGAAGGCAGACAGTACAATGAAGTGATTGATATTGTTTTGGAAGTGCAAAATACAACAAGGAAACAAAACTCAACAATATAAAAAAAAAACACAAGATCAAAGCTCTTGTTCCTTCAAGCCAAGAAAGACGTCCGACTCGTTTTTGAAAGAGAAAATCGCTTTTTATAGAGACAGTTAAATGAATGGAATTTGAATACATCCGATGGAAAAGCGATTCAAGCAAAAAATAAAGTATAAAAAAACATGTAATAAAAGGGATGCAGGAAACGTTTGTTCAACAATACGAAAAAAACTAGTATTTTAAAAAATATTGCTGAGTCAATATTTGGCTCTTTATGATTTTCTTACACCGCCATCCACTCTCGGGTCTGGTTTAAAAATGTAATGGAAAAGAAAGGGATGCATGAGGAAGGAGGTATGTGGATTTTGCATCTGTAGTTTCCAGAAACATCTGGTTGTATCCGCGTTTGCATTCAAAAATATAAATTTCGCTGAGTAGGCAAGGTTTTCTATCATTTAAATAACTCGGAATGGGCTCTGATCGTATACTTTCAGTAAAAAAAAAAAAAAGAAAAAGAAAATATAAAATGATTGTTTCGAAGCATGTTTTGTAAGCACAACCATTTAATGAGTCCGTATCTGCTATTGATTATCCAAATAAAATTGAGTCTCCTACGATGATGTACAAAAAATAAATACAGTTACAAATAAAATACATGCAAATGAATCCCAGATTGGTTTAGTTTGGTATGTCGCTATACGGTCATTTTGTGCACACTTTAAGCTAACTAGGCGGAGACCTACGGTTTAACATAGATTCGAACCCCTCACAAACATCCAGGATTCGAAACTGAAGCCTGTCGTATTAAAGGATAGAGAGCTAGTTAACTGACCATCAGGACACTACATGTCCAGCAAGAACCCCATGGTATTTGAAATCAGTATACGCAGTAAACATATTTTCGTGCCGTGTTTTATGTGCACAACATGTTTTTGTGAAAATGTTTTTGTGTTGTACGAACACGCTTTTATATTGCATGTTGTGCGTTGCAGTAACATGATTTATGTTGCATGTTGCACGGAAATGATTTTGTGTGCAAAAAAAAAAAAAAAAGCATACAAAAACAGATTTAAGTTCAACATACTAATGAGGATATATTAAATCTTTTCAAAAAATGAGTTTTGATTGCTATTTCAAATCTTAACAAAATTTTCTGGCAATCAACGTAGCCACTCTATGTATATCTAAAGCAAAACTGCAATCAAAGTGACTCCTTCACAAAAATAGAAAAAAAATCACACAAGAAGAAAGGTAGAAAGTACAATAAAGTGATTGATATTGTTTCGGAAGTGCGAAATACAACTAGGAAGTAAAACAAAACAAAAAAAAAATACACAAGATCAAAGTTCTTGTTCCTTCAAGCCAAGCATAACGTCCGACTCAGTATACAAGAGAGAAATCGTTTTTTAAAGAGACAGGGAAATGAATGGAATTTGAATACATCCGATTGAAAAGCCATTCAATGCAAAAAATAAAAGGATAAAAAAACATATAAAATAAGGATGCAAGACAACGTATGTTCAAAAATAAGAAAAAACTAGTATTTTAAAAATATTTCTGAGTCAATACTTTGATCGCTATATGCTTTACTTACACCGCCATCCACTCTCGGGTCTGGTTTAAAAATGTAATGGAAAAGAAAGGGATGCATGCGGAAGAGGTATGTGCTGTTTGCATCTGTAGTTCCAGAAACATCTGGTTGTATCCGCGTTTGCATTTTAAAATATGAATTTAGCTGAGTAGTCAAGGTTTTCTATCGTTTAAATAACTCGGAATGGGCTCTGATCGTATTCTTTAAGTAAAAAAAAAGAAAGAAAATATAAAATGATTATTTCAAAGCATGTCTTGTAAGTAAAACTATTTAATGAGTCCAGATCTTTTATTGATTATCCAAATAAAA
The DNA here is from genome assembly GCA_021605095.1 of Caerostris extrusa. Classification (NCBI taxonomy): domain Eukaryota; kingdom Metazoa; phylum Arthropoda; class Arachnida; order Araneae; family Araneidae; genus Caerostris; species Caerostris extrusa. The sequence goes on from BPLR01003947.1 coordinate 29,408, forward strand.
TTGGGCCTCGTTACTGTTTTAGGATGATTTATAAAACAATAAATACAATTACAGATAAAATACATGTAAATGAATGAATGATTGGCTACGGTCATGTTTGCACACTTTTAGGCTAATCAGACAGTTTAATATGGATTCCGAAACCCTAACAAACATCCATGTTACTGCCAGGATTCGAACCTGAAACCTGTGGTACTGAAGTCCAGAGAGCTAGCCAACTATCCATCAGGACGCTGCATGTCCTGCAAGAATGACTCCATAGTATTTGAAATCAGTATACTCAAAAAACATATTTTTGTAGTGCACGAACATGTTTTTATGTTGCATGTTGCATGTTGCACGAATATATTTTTTGTGCTTTTGATTTGTACACAAAAAGGAAAACTTACAAAAACATACTAATGATTGAGATCAACATACTAATGACGATTTATTAAATCCTTAAAAAAAAACACCGAGTTTTGATTACTATTTCAGTTGTTAACGAATTCTTCTGACAATCCAAATAACGACTCTATGTATATCTATTACAAAAGAACAATACAAAAATAGCTTCTTCACTAAAAAATATCCTACAAAGGAGAAAGGTAGAAAGTACAATGAAGAGAAATTGATATTGTTTCTGAAGTGCGAAATACAACAAGGAAACAAAACAAAACAATACAAAAAACACACAAGATCAAAGCTCTTGTTCCTTCAAACCAAGAATGACGTACGACTCAGTTTATATTGATTATTGGTTATTATTATTAAACATTATTATTATTATTATTTATAATTGATTATTGATTTTGATAATTTTATTGATTATTTTATTGTTAACAAAACCTTCTGACAATCTAGATAACACCTCTATGTACATCTAATACAAAACTACAATCCAAAGTGGCTTTTTCTCTTAAAAAACTTTACAAGAAGGAAGGTAGGCAGTACAATGAAGTGATTGATATTGTTTTGAAGTGCAAAATACAACAAGGAAACAAAACTCAACAATATAAAAAAACACAAGATCAAATCTCTTGTTCCTTCAAGCCAAGAATGACGTCCGACTCCGTTTAGAAGAGAGAAAATCGTTTTTTAAAGAGACAGGGAAATGAATGGAATTTGAATACATCCGATGGAAAAGCGATTCAAGCAAAAAATAAAGTAAAAAAAAAACCTATAATAAAAGGGATGTAAGACAACGTATGTTCAAGAATAAGGAAAAAAACCTAGTATTTTAAAAAATATTGCTCGGCTCGCTTTATGCTTTACTTACATCGCCATCCACTCTCGGGTCTGGTTTACAAATGTGATGGAAAAGAAAGGGATGCATGCGGAAGAGGTATGTGCTGTTTGAATCTGTAGTTTCAAGAAACATCTGGTTGCATCCGCGTTTGCATTCTAAAATATGAATTTCGATGAGTAGGCAAGGTTTTCTATCATTTAAATAACTCGGAATGGGCTCTGATCTTATTTTTAAAGTAAAAAAAAAAGGAAGAAAACACAAAATGATTGTTTCGAAGCATGTCTTGTAAGCACAACTCTTTAATGAATCCAAGATCTTTTATTGATAAACCGAATAAAATTGAGTTTCCAATGGTGATGTACAAAAAATAAATACAGTTGCATATAAAATACATGCAAATAAAAGAAAGATTGGTTTGGTTTGTCGCTTTACGGTCATTTTGTGCACACCACTTTAGGCTAATTAAACCGGGACCTACGATTTAATGTGGACTCGAACCACTAACTGGCCTGCATGCCATCGCCAGGATTTGAAGCAATGTATGAAAGAATTTTTATTGCGTATATGATAAAGATTTTTAAAAAAAGTCACCATGTTAACTTCTGTATTTCTAAAAATGGCTAGAAGCTGCCTCCTGTATAATGCGTTGGATTTCCGAATATTAAAGGCGGGTTTGAAACTCCACAAGCGATTTCTGTGTCAAGGATGACGACAATAAATTCATATGCCTGAATGTAAATCCGTTCTTCTTCATTGGCGCAAAAGACCCATGGTGGACAAGGTCGTCTGCCTATTGGTGGATTTTGAGAGATAAGATATTTTCTTTTTAAGGGGTAGAGTTGTCAGACTTATGCCCAAATGTCGTATTGGACAGGGATCTAGGGTTTCAACATACGAATAATGATATATTAAATTCTTAAATAAAATGAGTTTTGATTACTTTTTTTCAGTTGTTAACAAATTCTTCTGACAATCGACATAACGGCTCTGTGTGCATCTAATACAATCCAAAGTGGCTTCTTCTCTAAAATAAACTTTACAAGAAGAAAGGTAGAAAGTACAATGAAGTGATTGATATTGTTTTGGAAGTGCAGAAATACATCAAGAAAGTAAAACAAAACAATACAAAAAAAAAAACACAAGATCAAAGCTCTTGTTCCTTCAAGCCAAGAATGACCTCCGACTCAGTTTAGAAGAGAGAGAATTGTTTTTAAAGAGACAGGGAAATGAATGGAATTTGAATACATCCGATTGAAAAGCGATTCGATGCAAAAAATAAAAATAAGGATGCAGACAACGTATGTTCAAGAATAGAAAAAAAACCCCTAGTATTTTAAAAAATATTGCTGAGTCAATACTCGGCTCGCTTCATGCTTTACTTACACCGCCATCCACTCTCGGGTCTGGTTTAAAAATGCAATGGAAAAGAAAGGGATGCATGCGGAAGAGGTACGTCTAAATATGAATTTCGCTGAGTAGGCAAGGTTTTCTGTCATTTAAATAACTCGGAATGAGCTTTCTGATCTTATTGTTTAAGTAAAAGTAAAGAAAAAGAAAATATAAAATGATTGTTTCAAAACATGTTTTGTAAGCCCAACCATTTAGCGAGTCCAGATCTTTTATTGTTTATCCAAAGAAAATTGAATTTTATACTTTGATATACTTTTAGTTTTATTTACATGTGAAAAAAAAAAAGATTAAAAACATTGTATTACCTTAGCATTTAGATTTTTACTAAGGGCCAGCAGCAACCTTATGTATAATACGTTGGATTTCAGAATAATAAAAGCGAATTTGAAACCGCACAAGCGAGTTCTGTGCCTGCCTGCGGCCTTAATAAGTTCGTATGACATATGAATCCGTTCGTTCTTCTTCTTTTCATCAGCGCAACAGCGCCATGGTGGGCCAAAACCGTCTGCCCGCTGACAAATTTCGAGACAAGTGATGTTTTCTTTTTACAGGGTAGAGTTGTCCTCCTTATACCCAACAGTCGTATTGGATTGTGACTTACGGTTTAAAGGGGATTTTAAATTACTGTAACCTTCCATTGCACCGTCGGGACTCGAACACGAAACCTGTGGCACAGAACTCCAGAATGTTAATCACTCGGCCATCAAGTCTGTTAGCATCAAGAAGAAAGAGTGAATTAATATAGTAACCCTAGATATCATTCTTGTGAGGTGGTCATTCAAAACAGAAGTAGCAAAATGTGACTGCATTGCAGCAGTTCTTATCTTTCTATCACCCAGTGGTGCACACTGGTTAACATTAAATCTAGTAAATATGTACCGAAATGAATTCAGATCAAAGTATAACAAATTTTTATAAATTTACACTTTTTATGACCACTATGTTGTCGAGGAGGAATAAATTAAAGGCTGTAATTCCTGATTTACATGTTTTTACTTCGATGATAAAATGAGAAAATTTGTCATTTATATTACGATGGCATGATCTAAATTAACTACAACACATTAAAAGTTAATGACAGCATTATAACTGAACACTGAATAAAAAATAAAACTTTAAAAAATGTGTAAAAAGTTAGTCATGGCAGATATTAAACTTAATGTAGTGTGCCTGTGTCGAAAATGATACATTTCAGGTATTCATCAAAAGTGTTATTCAAAAACTATATATAATATATACTGGTGGAAAATAAAAATCACAACACAAGAAAGAGTTGTGGTAAATAAACTAACTTTTTGAGACCTACTTATACATCTGAAAAAAGGACGCCTATTCAAATTTCATGAATATGATGAATACGAATGACACTAGTGGTGCCATTATGAACATATGTTTAACTTTAAATATGAAATGCAAAACTTTGCATTTAACACCATTATAATACTATTGCACCATTTTATTACTATTCTTGGGGTGTTTTCCAACAGGATAACGCTCGTCCCCATACCACTGATATCACTAAAAATGGTCTGCAAAATGTCAATATGAAATACAACCTTTGTGACCATTATTTATTTCCGGATTGGGAGTTGTGGTCTAGATTTAAGTCAAGAATTTCTCTAAGGAAATGAAAATGGTTACTGTGGTTCACGGAGGTAGTATAATAGGTCTACGAGAAAGTAAATAGAATGTACATATAAGGGATAACCAAACCTAACCCCATGGGTACCCATGCACCAAAGGTGTAACGTGTCCCCGCTGCTTTTTGCCCAAGATAAAAATAAGTTTTCAATAAAGTGTTATGTGATTTTTTTTATATTTAGTACTTAATTAGCGAAATACATTGCTAAACAATCAAAAGATATTGTATGTTTTTAAGTTTAAAAAAACTGTGAAATCGAAATTTTTTTGGCAAAATGAAAAATTGGTCATAAAAATGCAAATTTTTAAACGTTGCTGAAAAAAAAAGAAATAGACAATTTTGTCTGTAATGTTGAAAACTACGTGTGTGCGACGGTGTAGGAAAAGAGCTCCCAGCGTACTTAATTAAAAAAAGTAAAAAAAAAAATATCGTTTTTCTTTGTATCAGAGAGATCAATGTCTGTAAAGAATAATTTACGTAATTCAGAAGTCTGGAGTATTGCAGATCGCTTAAAAGGGAATCAATCCCAAGTCATAGTTGTAGAATCCATTGAAGTATTAAGTGGGATTTATAAAGTCAGTAATCGTTTTCCAGCGACAAAAAATATACACCGAAACCAGGTTAAAGTCACAAACGATAAACAGTACAGAATGAGGACTTGTATATACCGAATGACAAATATCATTTTTCTCCCACTCCTTCATACTCTTACTCATACCATCTTAAAGCATCTTCAAGCTGTAGGCCCGTATGCTCGTAGATCTAGATAAACTTTAAATAACTTTATGACTTATTTAATAATTTTCCTATACTAAGTAATGTTACATTTACATAAATTTATTTCTATTGTTGTCAAAATGAAACCAACCTTTAAATATACATTTAAAAAACAAATGTACCCACCACCACATTAGTATTCTAAAATGTCCTCCTAAACTACAAAAAAGATTGGGGATCCCTTTTGCAGGTCATCGTAATGTATTTTCATCAGATATTCGAGCTTCTGTTAAACCACAATGACTTTGAAAACAATAACAAATCGATTATTTGAGGAAGAGCTACCAGATAATTGCTCATACCTTTAACTCAATATTACCTTCATTTTGCGACTTCAATGCATTCTAGCAACTTAGAGGAAGATCCGTTGTGTTTTGCAGAAATATGTGTTGTCAGATGAGAACTGTTTCTGTCTTGGTGGCATTGATTGTATATATTGGTTAGAAGGCAGTCAGGTGAGACCTTGTTGCCAATCCATCTGCGTCGTAGACACATTGAACCTATATCAGAGATTGTAGTCTAAGGAATAATTTGCTATGTCCGCAGAAAGCATATCGTCCTTCTAGACAGCATATTTGTCCACCAGATTAGTGACGTACTATCATTTTATTACTATTCTCGGGAATATTTTCCAACAGGAGAACGTTCGTCCCCATACCACTGCTATCACTACTACACATGCTCTGCAAAATGTCAACATGTTGCCTTGGCCTGCGAGATCATCAAATATGATACGAATGGGACATTGTTAGACGATAATTGCAACATCATCTACAACAAGGACAGTTTCTGATTTGATTGATCAGTTATAGTATTATATCCCACTAAATGATATACAGCACTTATACAACAAAATCCCTGCTAGCGTTAAAAATCCTGCATACTACAGCGATTATTAATGTACCATCATATCCATAACAAAAAAAAGTTGCCAAACTTACTATCTTGATTCTCATAAAAAATTTACCTTCAAAATATATGTATTAAGTTAATAAATAGAAATCAGTTAAGCTGCCAAAATACAAATTATCAGCAGTGTTATTGTTTGTAAAACAATATATGCTTTTATTATTGAAAAATAACCCAAGCACTTATTTTTATGATATGATATAGAAAAATTAAATGTGTTTATTAGTTAAGCATTTATTATTATTGCGCATTTATTATTTTTTGTCAGTTTTGTATGTTAAAAATTTAAATTGTAATTCTGCTTTTCTTAATACTCTGATTTCCTCAACAAAAATATTAACAAGAAAAAAATAAACACTAAAATTTTTCAAACTACTAATATTTTCAACATATTTTCAATATTAAAAAAATGTTGTTCAATTGTTGGCAATAAAATATTTAATGGTAAAAATAAAGTAGAATTTTTTTATTGAACTTATTCAGCTGATATTAAGTATTTAGTTGAAGTTTAATAATGATTATTAATTTACAATTAAATACTTAGTTTCATCTGATAACTTCTTATATAAAACATTACTATATTTAAATTTGTCATCATCAGTTTTTATAAATAAAAATTTAATATCAACTAATATAATTCATTCATTCAATAGAAAAAAAAAACCATTTCTTCAAATTGATTAACAAAATTAACATTGTTTTTATTTGAGAGGATATATTTTTGTATTATTTATTGTTGTTCATAAGCAAAAAAGGAAACTAGAAATAACTGTTCTATTATTTAGTGCAATTTCAAAATTAATGTATTACTTAAATTCAAAAGTAATATATTACTTATGAAGAAATTAATATATGCTGACAGATATTTAATAAAAATTTGAAATTAAGTTGCTGAATATATAAACTCCTAAATTTCAAATTTTAACTTTTTCTCGAAATATTATGTCACACAGTTCTTCAAATAAACTTTTTTCGAATATATTCGATAAAAACCTATCATATTTCAGTAAATCTCCATACTGAGAAGCACATGCTACAACAACACTAAACCTAAAAAAAATAAACTTTAAATCCTCTTACACAACTCAAATAACACCAATATAAACCGATTCACTTTTCACTTACAAGCGAACTGGTTCTGAAAAAGGACAAAGAATACTCCATTTCAAATCGCATTTTTCATCTTAATCTCATGAATACATTTCACAAAAAAGGAAGAAAAAAAATGGCACGAAAATAGTTTTCCGAAAGAAATAAAAAATATCCTTCAGTGCCGAGAAGTGAAATTTCAGTGCCATAAAGAAGAAGCGGTTATTTTAGTGTTAAGGAGAGTTCAAAATACGACGAAGATGGTACCATAAGGTTCAAAGGGGTGGAATTGTACCGTATCCCATGAAACGGAATGTAAGGGAAGGCTTTTCAGTTCCTGCCGCTCTGCCGATCAATACCTGACGGTCCCAATAACAAAAGTACAGTTTCTAAACAGCTGCAAAGGGTTGATTCTCGATTTTGGAATCTTACTTTTAGATCGGAGCCAAGGTAGACGGAATTGCTTGTATTGAAGTTTTTCTCATCAGAATAATGGAAGGTAGTAATTTCAAATCAATACCTATTATTATAATATACCCCGTGAATTTATTAGAACCTGAACAATTTATAAAGCAATAAATCGATTTTAGAAACATGATCATTTTTGATCATCATCATTAAGGACACATGATCACACACAATCATTGATGATCAATTTTAACATGAATCATCAACATTTAACATAAAACATCATCATTTAAGATTAAATAACATTTTTAAAATAAAACGTCACCATTTAATATAAAAACATCATTAAGATGAAATATCGTCAAACATCAGTTACAACTTTTCTACTTAAAACATCAGCATTTAACACAAAACATCAACGTTTAACATAAAATTATATTTTATGTTAAACGTTGATGTTTTGTGTTAAATGCTAAAAATAAAACGTCAGCATTTAACATAAAACATCCTTTTTAAAACGAAACGTCAGTATCTAACATAAAAACAACATTTAAGATGAAATATCAGCAAACGTAAGATTGCACATAATACCTCTAAATTAATACCATCAAACATAAGACCGTTTCAATATAAAACATCACCATTTAACATAAAGCATCAACGTTAAACATAAAAATGCCATTTAAGATAAAATAGCATCAAATATAAGATATCAACCTTTTCAGCATAAAACATCAGCATTTAACATAAAACATCAGCATTTAACATAAAACATCAATATTTAACACAAAACATCAATTTTTAAAATAAAACGTCAGCATTTAACATAAACTATCATTTAAGACGAAATATCATCAAACATAAAATATCAACTTTTCAAACATAAAAGATCAGATGGAAAATATCAAGGTTTAAGATAAAACAGAATTTTAAGCATAAAAACTTCATCATTCAACATAAACCATTATCATTTAACTTAAAAACATCAGAATTTCATTACAATGTGAATGATCTACACAATTTGCCTTTTCCTTAACGAACCTGATAGATTTGTTTACTACTTATAATTGAAAACCACTTTACGGTAAGAGAGGGTCAACTCATTCAATAGATTTTGGGGCAGACACTCCAAAAATTACCTCTCAAAGGTTCGAACCCTGCACATATAAATTAAATTATATAAAAGTACTTTCTTTCTAGGCAGTAGATTTAGCCTGCCTATAAAAGAGCTAGCACAAGAATTTTTTTGTGTGTGGTCTTCGGAACAAACGACTACAAACGCGCTAACAACCATAGGTTAAGCGCTAATAACATCGATATTATTGAGAAAATTAGTGATTTTATATACATTACAACGACATTTATATTTTTAAATAATCATTCCACAAACATTGCCAAAAAAATGTCTCATTTCTTAGAAATCTTCATGTTCAAAAGCACATGCTACACAACACTAAAACAGAAAACTCTTATATCGTCTTGCACAACTCAAATATTTGCGCAAAAATAAAGTCCCACCATTCCATGTTATATTAATCTATCACAACACTACATAATTCAATGTCTATAGAATTTTGCACAATTACTTCCAAATTATGTTGTTATTCATAATAATGACATTATTTACTTGTCATAAAATTATTATTTCGCAATAAATATATGACAAACAACATTTATTTCGAAATTATGAAAAATTCTACATTATAAAAATTTTAAAAAGCAGAATTTGTGGCGAAAATTTATTTTAATGTTCCTTTAAGGTATTTATAAGGAGTTTTACACAATTTCCAAAAGATTAATTATTAAAATTGCATAGCACATAAATTATTTTAGGCATTAATCATGCTCTTATGCAGATGCACATATGTCATATAATCTAAAAAAAAGGATTACCCAACTGCCCCATATTAGTAATCAAATAGACCTTTATTAGATTAAATTAGCAGATTTTGATTTTCTGTTTAATCGCATAAAGGTCTTTATTGACTTAACTTAATTAATTAACCCATTTACAGTACAACAAATTATTTTGTATACGAAGATTACTGATTAATTTTCAATTGCCATGATTTAATGATTTTCATTCAAAAGAATAATTGTAAAGAGAAACTTTTACATATATTTTTAAAAGATTGATATATTACGTACCTTTACGATTTAGAGTGTTACAGAATAAATTATAATAAATATGTTGGAGAATAAATTATAATAAATATGCTAGAGAGATAAATTATAATGAATGTGTGTTAGATAAATAAATTTATATTATCTTTTTAGTCATTTTCATAGTAAGATTTTTAGCATTTTCTCTATTAAAAAATAATTTTTCCCTACATTATTATGTGTTATCTTATTAGATGATGCATAAAGGGCCATAAGAAGAAAGGTGCTTTTATTACGATGTAATAAATGCAGAATTTACAATCGATATTTTAAACTAAATTTAGCATCTTATTCAAAAGCTTAAAAAATTTTGTGTTATTTTCGTAAAAGGCTTACTAACTTTAGAATTTATCTAAAGAAAATTTCTGTTAAGATAATAAAAAAAAACGTGAAAAATTAACAATTTTAGCAGAATGCCATTTAAATTATTAAAATGAGGATCTTAGCATTACATGAATTGAATAGCATTTTTCTTCGAAATATTAAAAATGCAAAATCTATAAATATTTTTAAATGTTGCTGATAATAAAAAATAAAAGTTATATAATTATTTATTATTACTATTTGTGCCTGAAATTCACAAAAAAAAAATTCTTAATGTACAGCATGCATTGTATCAAAATAAAAATATCACTATTTAAAACATGTTATTTTAAAAATCTCATAAGAAAAATATTTTGAACGAAAATTTAACAACTTTGATTGAAAAACTTTTAATTTAATTTTTGTTTAAATCTACATTATTAAAACAATGAAATACAATTTCAATACAATAAAATACAAAAAATTAAAATTCAATGCAATATTTTCAACAAATTATATAAACTGTCAGAGTCAGTTTATCATCAAACAAATTGAAATAATTTTTCATTTTGAACTTTTGAAATAATTGTTTATGATTGATTTAAAAAATGATAAAATAAGAATTTTTTAAAGAAAATGGCTCCCTTGATTTTTAAGGGGAATAAATTTCTGATATTAACCATATATTTAGCAAAAATAAATTATAAATAATGTTTTAACACATTTTCTACTAATTTATGTGTAAATCCATATTGTTTTACATCTCATTTAATACTTTTAATGCTATTGTTATTTTTTAATAACAGAGAAATATCGTACTCAGTATTTTATTTTCAGATATCTATTAATTTATTTTATATTCCCTCCTTTTATGCGTTTTTAAAGAGAATAATTATTTATTATTTTAAAGAAATATAAAAATCGTTATATTTTTCATTTCGAATGCTTTCTGCTTGTATTGTATTTTATTTTATTTTTAATTTTATCAGATTAAGAATAAATTCAAAAGTTTCGTCAGTGCTAGGAAATGTATGCTTCCTTACTATTGATCTTTCTTCAAAAATAATTAGGAAATTGAAAATAGTAAAAGTGTCTGTGTTTTTTTAAGGCCTTAAAATGATATATTTTATACTCATATTAATCTTTGCAATACGCATAGTAAATGTAAAAATATAACTACCAATACAAAATTCTTCATACAACGTTAAGTGTAACGAAAATTGATATAAACCATTTTCACATATGTGAATAAGAATGGATAGATGGCTTCATTTAATAAAATTTTTAATTACAATTTAATTATCATAAAAATTACTTTTACCAATAATATTATTTAAATACCCTAGCCCCTCACTCTAAAACTTAATGAATCCTTAAGTTTTAATGTAAATTAGTTAATTAATTATTGTAGAATTTCATAAAAAAAATTGAAAGTATTTAAAATTCAAGGGACAGTTTTTAATTAATTTTTTTTTTTCAATTTCTTAAAGGGCTAATTGTGAATAATTTTAGAATTTTTTTGAATAATTTACCCATTGGTGTAAGTAATTTTCTATAACCTTATAAATAAGACTGTTTTAAATGTTTAAATTTAATATTTCTGTTTCCTTAAACATTACTGCAAAAAATACGCATAAAATACATACATATTGCATGCATAAAAACATGCATACTGATATGCCAGACAGACAAAAACAGACATACACACAAGCATGCAAGTAACATGCAAAACATGCATACAGACACAGAAAAAACAGACATACATACAGTAAGCATACAAAACATGTATAGATACATGAAAATACAGCATACATACAAAGCATGTATATAGACAAACATACAGTAAGCATGCAAAACATGCGTCCATAGAAACATGCAGTACGCATGCAAAATATGCATATAGACAAACATACAGTAAGCATGCAGAACATGCATGCAGATATAGAGACAAACAGACAAACATGGATACAGACATAAACATGCAGACAGACATGCCATACGAAATGTTAAACAATGATTCATCTATTACATCTTTATCTTTACTAGGAGACTTGTAATAATAATTATAATCTATGACACCGAGGAATTTTGTAAGCTTTCTGTAACTTTACATTTTAACATTTTGTATTCCCAACACAAATATTTATAGTTTAATCAATTTTATTATAATTAATATTATTTTTGATCACGCAAGATAATCGTGTGGCAAATTTCATCAAAATCTGAGATGTAGAGATTTAGTGGATGCGTTGATGATTTGACGTGACGGTGAAGTTAGTTTATACAGGTGGTTTATCTCACTTGGTTGACGTTTCCTGTCATGATTTTCCATATAAATATAGTCCAAATATGAGTTCTGTACTTTGAAAGCTTGTACGTGAAAATTTGATACATATATTATATATAATAACAAAACCCTTTTGACATAATTTTGTGATTATTTGAATAGATTATTAAAGTATAAGTTGATTGAATATTATTTAAAACGAACTAGTTTGTTAGTGGCAATAAAATTTATTTTTTCCAAAAAAAAAAATTTAACTGTTCATTCTAATAGCTTAGTAAAAAATTTTCACTCAAGCTGTAATATTTCATGACTTAAAAATAATTTATGAGATTCTTAAGAGAATTTATGAAAAAGCTTTCAGGATGCGATATATTATTAAAGACGATTATAAATGGTAGATTAATAAAGCATAAACTTTATTGAAAATGACTGACGATAAACTGGTTTGCTAATGGATATCAAATAACTCTCGCAAAAGGAAAATCAGTATAAAATTATTCATATCAATAAATATTTTTTAAAAAATTTAGAAGCTGTTTTCTTATGAATCTAAAAATAACTAATAAATAGTTTTAACTTTCCTGAAATGTTTCTAATTTGCATGAATTTGTCTTTTTTTTTTCAAAAATTTGAATTATATATTTGCTGTGTAAGTTCATTGATTTTAACAGAAAATTGTTAATTAAAACAAATTTTTTAAATGTAATTTTATAATTCTAACAATACTAATTTAAAACAATGATCTCAACTGTGTTAAATAGTTGTAAAGGTTGATGTTTTATTTTCAGCATTGTATTACATTAGCTATGCGTTTTTGATCATTGGAAAAAAAATTATAATAAATAAAATCACTATATAAATTAATCAAATTATAAAAAGATTAAAATATATTTCTGCTCTTAAGTTACAGATTAACTAAATTTTTATATTTAGTTTCAGTAAACTTACAGATCTGTGTTAGTATTTACTCCTTCAGTTCCAGTTCTGACTGATGAAAAACACAGTGGTATTACTATAGTAAGATTTTAATGTGCCATATCGGTTCAACATGATGTTATTTAACGATGATGCACCATGTACTTGAGTTTTATCGAAAAGAAAAAATTTCAAATGTCAGATTTTTAAATTTTTAATTTTTAATTTTTAATTAAAATTTTTTAAATGTCAGATTATTTAACGATGATGCACAAAACTGTGTCTTCCGAAAAGAAAAATTTCAAATGTCAGATTTTACTGAATTATATTTTTAACTAACTTTTCAGTGCAGCTAAATTCTAAAAATTGTGCTTCCGAAACCTGGGTATTTAAACTTGAAGCCATTCAGTAGAGGATTATTTTTTTATTTGGTTTGGTTTGTCGCTCTATGGTAATTTTTGTACGCTTCAGGTTAATTAGACTGGGACCTACAGTTTAATGTGAATACCTAACCACTAACAAGCATTCATGTCACCGCCAGGATTAGTGGAAGAGGGTATAAGTGGTATTTTATTATTATCAATGGTGGAAGAGTGTATAAGTGGTATTTTATTATTATCAATGGTGGAAGAGTGTATAAGTGGCATATTCTGTATTATCTAAGGGCCATCACGAGATTGGAGGAGTATTTAAACTACTCTTATAGTTTAATTCAGCAATTTAGAACAAAGATCCCAAGGAGTGCCTTTTAAGTGGGAGTGGGCACCACATCGTCATTTCGTCCTACGCATACTTCAATTGACTTTTCACTATAGATTTAAACTGTCAATTTCCAATATAAATATTTCTGCAATGGACTGTTTCGATTCCACTTCACTGGTAAGATTTAGATCCAAGCTCGAAATGAGCTATCCATCAGGCTTCTTCTGAACTGAAATTTAAAATAAATTAAATAAAGTTTTGGAACAACCATTAAAGAACACAATATTTACATAATTTCAACTCATACATTGAAATAAATAGAAAGGGATCAATACAATTGCAATAATTAGAAAACGGTAATTGAAGCAATGACTTCTATCAAAGAATATAGAATAAATGTAATAAATGAATACCATTGTATTTATGTTCTATAAAAGTTAGGAATTAAAATATTATCTAAATTAGTACATAATAAATGAAGAAACAATTAAATATTTTCTGATTAAGATGCATATTCTTAAGAGCATATTTAGTAAGTGTAACAGAAGTGGAAAACAAAGAGTTTTATATATTTTCTTAGTTTTTGCTTCATTACATTTACGTTCCTAAACGTAAACCCATGAACTCGTCAATTTTGACTTCTCTACAGTACTACTTCATTGGATTATTGTCGTTCTAGGATGGAATGACAGGAAAAATTACTTCAAGTATGATACTCAATGGCAGGTTGTCCTGTATTTGACCATTAGATTGTAAATATGAGACATACTGTAACTTTTTTGTAGAATCTAATAAAGCAATTGTTGGTAGTTATATTTATAATATAGTAATAGTTATATTTATGTTAATAGGGAAATTACTTCATCAGCAAATATAACCCTTTTACATTGTGTTTGCTAACTTTCCCCTTTTGAGGTTGAGTCAAGAATAGAATACTAAAAATCATTAGATATTTATTACTCAAAATTACTATACACAATTTGGGATGTCGTATGTATCATTAAATTGTATTTTTATATTATTTCAAATTCCTCAAATTGTTCTTAAAATAATTTTCAACGTTTCTATACATAAAAACAATCTTTGATCTGGCATCTAAAGTCCATAATGACTTTGGTAATATTTCTTAATATTTTTTTCGTCTAGCAATTATAATAAAATTCCTTTAATGCGACAGCTATTTGTATACTTTAGCAAAAACTACATTGATATTTGCAGTGTCCACATTATGACACAACAGTGATATGTGCATGCTAGCATGCACATATTACTGTTGTGTCAAAAATAGATACCAAAAATCATTAGATCATTATTGCTCAAAATTATTGTATATATTTAGAACATTTCGAGATGCAGTACGTAGAATTAAATTTATCTTTTATAGTATTTCAAGTTCCACAAATTGTTCTTAAAATAAAATATCAATGTTTCAATACATAAAAACCATCTTTGATCTGGTAATATTTCTTAATATTTTCCTTCAGATACGTCTAAGAATTCCAATAAAAATTGTAAAATTCCTTTGATACGATAACTATTTCTATACTTTAGCAAAACTACATTGTTCTTTGATTCTCTACATTGATATTAAACACACATTTCTGCAGAATCTAATAAAGTAATAGTTGGAAAAATTGGCGAAATCACATCACCAGCAAGTATATAGCCATTTGATCTTGTGCAAGCTAATCTACACATATTATTGTTGAGTCAAGTGTGGGATACTAAAAATCATTAGATTTTTATTACTCAAAATCCCTGTATAGATTTCAAAACGAAGTACGTATCATTAAATTTGTCATTTATATTTATTATTTATAATTTCAGATTCCTCAAATAGTTCTTAAAATAAATGTCCAAAGTTTCTATACATAAAAACCATCTTTGATCTGCCATCTAAAGTCTATGAAAACTTTGGTAATATTTCTTAACATATTTCTTCATATACGTCTACGAATTCCAATAAAATCGTAAAATTCCTTTAATACGATAACTATTTCTATACTTTTGCAAAAATACATTGGTCTTTGTAAATATCAGACACACTGTCACCTTTTCTGTAGAATCTAATAAAGTAGTAGTTAGAATAATAGGTGAAATCCCATCACCAGCAAGTATAATCATTTGATCTTGTACATGCTAACCTGCATACATATTGCCTATATAGGTAATATGTATGCAGGTTGCGTACATGTTGCTATATAGGTAAGCGCTCATTTATTAGGTAAAAATAAAATACATTTTAACTTTTCTATACATAAAACCCACCTTTGATCTGACATTTAAAATGTATGTAGACTTTGGTAATACATTTGGTAATTTGGGAAAAATTGTACATATTGCCTATATAGGTAAGCATTCATTTATTAGGTAAAAATAAAATAAATTTCCAACGATTCTATACATAAAACCCACCTTCAATCTGACATTTAAAATGTATGAAGACTTTGGTAATATTTCTTAATATTTTTCTTCATATACGTCTACGAATTCCAATAAAATTGTAAAATTCCTTTAATACGTTAACTATTTCTATACTTTAGTAAAAACTTCATTGGTCTTTACTAGTGTCCACATTACGAAATCTACCCAGACTCGTCTCGTTTTGTTTGGAAACAAACCCCGAAACCTGAACAAATACTTTTACTTTCTCCGACGCAAAATTCGATTCCTTCGTACCCAAATATCCTCGTTCGTCCATTGATCTTGGAATAAGATCGCAGCTCTGCAGAACGGTAAAGAAACTAACAATAGAATTTTTCCCTGTTCTCCTCCGGTGATTCCTTCAATTATTTCTTTCCATATGTACAGAGGTTAGGGAACACATCTGGGGGCATTTATCTATCTGTACAGAGCACACACTGGTAGTTTTTTGCAATTCTATTATATTGATATGTAATTTAATAAAAGGTTTTCCGTTTTGTATAATAAAACATTATATTGTAGAATTTTATTTATGTAGTATATTGGTTTTTGAAAGGAATGAAAAAATGTATTGTTCACTTGAAATTCGTTGTATTATAAATGTGATTCCAGACATAAAACAGATACATTTTTATTCCAAAATGAAACACTTGCAGTCTTGGAGTATGGATTGTGAATCTGTTAAATTATTTAGCATTGATGGCGGGCAATACTTATGTATATCAACGTCATTTACTATAACTATGAAGTATCTCCTTCTAAAAAGAAATTCCAAGGAATTTTTATTGGTAATGTTGCATTGTAGAAAACGAATTCGAATTTCGGCAGTTCGAATTCGAATTTCGGCAGTGTCATGGAAGTTTGTAGTGGTTAGGAATCCATTTTAAACTGTAGACCCCGATCTAATATGATCGTAGAACATTGTCTTGAGGTGTCTTCAGCCCTCGTGATTTCTCGCTATAGTGAAGATGCATATTACCCTTAGCCATGGCCCTGTCGCCTGCGACGGGATCTCCTGTACCAGGTGTTGGCTTTCCTCCACCAAGAATATTAGTAACAACATATAATCAAATTTTTGAGGACATACTCTTCACCAAATCTATTTACTTTTCAAAATAGTGAACAAACCTAAACTTCCAAATAAATTCTTAAAAAGTGATTAAAACAATTATGTAAATTTTCTAGGGTTCAGTAAGGAAAATAATCGTTTATCAGTTTATGCATCTCAAAATTTTCGTAATTTAAAGTTTTACTTTTATTTTCAAATATTATAAGTACATTTATTTAAAACTTTAAAATAATAAAATAAGTTATAACAAAGTACTTAAAGTAGAAAAAAATTTATCTAAATATTCTTCTTTGTCCATTGAATTATACTATTAAAAGTATCAGAAACTTTTTATGCTTATCTCTTCCGAAACCAAAGTGAATTTGGAGTTGAAAAGCACACCAAAAAAATTAGTGAATTAGTGACGATTCGATTATTTTTATGGAGACTCTAAGTATTTTTGAAAAATCAAAAAAAATTATACATTTTAAAAATCTATTAATATGGCTTGTTTGTGCACATTTTTTTTTTTTTTACCATTTTAAAACAGAACAGTCAACTTTTAACGATGTCAATGTAGGTGAATATATTAACATTAATTGCATTATTATTCAAGGAAATAAACATTTTGCAAAAATACATTTTTCGCAATTTTTCACGCTACAAAAATTGCTCGATCTTTAAACTGCAGAATCAAAGTAAATTTCTATTAAAATTTTATAAATTATTTAAGAAATTAAAAAAATTCCTTTAACTTTCAACTCTACCAGTTAATAGGAAAAATTCGATTTTTACTTTAAAAAACCTAAAATTAACTTTTTCCGTTTATTTTCATTAGAAAACTATTTTACCGGTTCATATAACTATTGCTGAAAAATGAAGTAAACTAAAATATAAATATATTTACTATTTTAATTTTTTTTTTCTAATATATTTTTATATTTTTGTTGGTGTTTGGATACGACAACCACAACAAAAACATAAAATATATTAAAAAAATAATATACAAATATAAAATATTTAAAAAAATAAAATATAAATATAAAATTCTTAAAAGATAAAATACAAATATAAAATATATTTAAAAATAAATCAAAATATAAAATTAATCTACTCAAAGTATTTTACACTAAAAATAAAATTCAACAGAATATTCTTAAATTGCATTGCTTAACAAAAATTGATATTGCATCCATTTTTTTCGGGGTTTTGCTGAATATCTAAATCAAACAGCGTCACTGAATAAAGATCTACGACACTGAATAAAGATCTAAAACATTGACTTACAAAATTCCAATAAATTACCCCATCAGTAAAAAACACTTTATTTCTTTAAGCACTTAATCTTCTCATCGAAGTTAAAATTGATTCAGTAATAGATAAAAGACGATTTCAATTTAAAGCAAAATCTTTACAACAAAGAATTTGCCTTTGGGGAAAAACATTTTCAATTTTTAAGAAATGCAAAAAATAAAATCCGTTTTACTTCATTTTTTTATTTTACAAATTAAATACAAATTTTTATTTTTAAATAAGAACATATTTCAACCTGAAAATCCAGTTATAATATTTATTGGTCAAATTCTTTACATCAAAAATGTTTCGATAAAATTCAAATCATTTAGGTGTTGTGAAAATTTAACTTAACACTAAATGAAGATACTGATATATCACTAACAAATCTAAAATATCGGATAACATTTATTGTTCAAATTATTTACAGAAAAAAAATTGTTTCGATAAAATTCAAATCATTTAGATAATGTGAAAAATTGAATTTAACACTAAATGAGATATTCATATACAGGGTGATTATAATTTAAGTTCCACTTTCAAAATGCTGTAAAAAAAAAAAACCACTCGTCACAATGAGTTCAGATTAGAACTGTAGTTACTTGAAAAAAGGAAGACAGTTTAGCATCAAAAAACAAGTTCCAAAGTTTATTAATTGATGGCGCTGTAAGTGGTATATATAAAGTGAATTCAGTGCCAGGGATATTTGAATCAAAAATTACAATTTATTTGGCATGAGTTGCACATTAAACCAACTGTAGTGTTCAATGTGCTTAATTGTGTTGGTTTTTTTTGTCGCAAAAAGGACTTTCAAGTCATTCAACAGTTATGACACTGTTAGTGGAAAGCAAATCCACCACGACAAGGTTACGCCAAATTGAATGGGAAAATCAGTGGAACTTTTTTCTGATAACATACCGTTTTTCCTTCCTTCTTCAAGTATCTTCAGTTCAAATTTGACCTCTTGGTTCTTTTTTACAGCATTATAATCATATATATCAATTATAACATATATATCAATTATAATCACCCTCTACTACTATGTCCAAAAAGTAAGACCAATTTTACATTTGAAATTCCCGAAGATTATGGGATTTTAATTTTTTTTTCTGTTTCAGGTTGCTGGCACTGTCCTTGACATCTGTGTGAAAATATTCGTTAGTGTTTGTTAGTTATGCTCGGACGCTAAAAGTCATTCCGGTGATTTTTGAAATGTCTAAATTAATTGAGCAAAAGAACTTGCGATAAATTTAATTGGCGGAAACGTATAGAATGTTGCAGAAAGCATTCGGTCACGCATTTCTATATAGGAAAGAAATGTTTAGAAGTGGAAAAACAGTTCAAAGAAAGCAGAGAACACGTTGAAGACGAAGGGACCTCTGGTCTACCACCAACCTCAACCGATGAAGCTCGCGTCTAAAATATTAAGATTTGGTGCTTGCAAACCGCCGATTTATAATTAGAGACCTTGCTGATGATGATTTAATTTCAAAAGGATAGGTCAATTCCATTTTGGGCCTCAAACGCCTCAAATCTCGATTGGTACGAATGACAATGAATCAATGTATGCGCCAGCTCACGCTGCATTGATTCTTCGTGACTCTTTCGTGAAAAATGAAATCCATATCGTTCCACAGCCACCATATTCACACCGTGCGAGTTCTGGCTATTCGCTAAACTCAAAAGACCACTCGGGGACACCGTTTTGAGTCGATTGAAGAGATTCAACGTGTATCGCCGCGCGCTTTGAAGGCCATCCTTGCCGATGACTTTTAGCATGCATTGATGATTGGAAAAAAAGTTGGCACAAGTGCATTGTGTCCGGAGGGGATTACTTTGAAGGCGATGAAATAAGTTTGGAAGAATAAATAAAGAGTTTTTGAAAAAAAAAAAAATAATAGGTCTTACTTTTTGGGCACAGTAGCATAAACAATTCAATAAAAAAGGTATGAGACACTGAGTAAAGTCTACAACTGAAATTTACAAAATTCCAATAAATTATCCCACCAATAAAAACACTTTTATTTTCTAAGCACTTAAGTTCATCATCGAAACTAAAATCGATTCGGCACTGGATAAAAAGATAATTTAATTTCAAAGCAAAGAATTTCTCTTTTGGGAAAACTCGTTCCACTTTTCTACGAAACACAATAAAAAAATCATTTTATCTACAATAAAATTTTGTAATATAGCGAACTCCTTTTGTACTAAAATAAGTAGAACATCTTTTTATTCCTTCCAAAAATAAAAAGTTCAATTCTTGAAATTCCTTTTGAACAAATAGATTTTGATAAAAGTTCGAATCTTCTGAATGTTATGACAGCTGATTTGAAGTGTGTATAGACATATACTTGAAAAGATGGATTTATGTCTTTTATAGATGAAACATTTTTCCACCTGAATGTAGATGTAAACCGTTTTTATTCTATCCAATGTTTGACTCGGAATTCGAAAAAGGTTGCTCTTTTTTTTTTGTTGCGGAAATCTTATTTGGAATTATTTGAAATAAGAAGAAAGATTATAAGAAGATTATAACAAATAACAGTTAAAAGTTTAATGTTATTATTTTACCTTAAATAAATAGTAAAAAGTTCAGCTACTCGCAGAATGCGCAAAATATACTTCCTCTCCGGGTGAGAGTCTGTAGGCCAACTATTACGCAGGGTTGGGTTAAAATATATTTCCTTTCGGGATGAGAGACTGTAAACTAAACGTTTATCAACAGAAACGTATGGTTACGCTATACTTCCACTCAGATAAGAGTCTCGAAGTCTACTGACCATTTCTCCTGAACGCCAAATGGGGCAGTCTAGCCAATACATAGAAGGAAGCACTGTTAAAGGAGATATTAATGGATAAAAATTAGAAAATTAAGATAAATTGAAAGTGAATGGAAATATGTCTGAATGATAACACACGTCATTTTATCAACTTTCTTATATTAGTTACCTGGGTTATTAACGAGATAATCTTTAACTTTAACTAAATTTTTCATTATTGGGTTACGAAAAATTTTAATATTAGGGATGAAATATATAAATTAAATATATTTTTGTATAGAAATAAACAAATGCTTTTAATCAATAATAATCCATAAAAAACTAAGACGCTGCGTACTATTATTCAATGAAATTACATTTGACTGTTTGGTTGTGCTCTGAAGATAGTTTACTTGTAATTTATAGTCTATTTAAAGCAACCTCAAAATTTCAAAACAAATATTTTCCAATTTAATTACTAATGTGGAAGGGGAAAATAGGGTTTATTTTGAAGGCATAATTTATCTAACAATTATTTAGTTAATTTTATGTTTCATAAGGACGAACAACAAGTTAATTGTAAAAGAAAATTGAAGCAGCAATACGTGTGGC
>BPLR01003948.1:0-52535 GCA_021605095.1 Caerostris extrusa
AAATTCGGGGGCGCCAGGTTCAAAGCCCATGATATTCAAACTCCGTGTAATATAAGAGGAGTGCCTATTACCTCGTTTTCTCTAATTATTTTGTTTGAATTTTCGGTTCGTTAGGTTTGTTTTTCGGCGAAGTTTAGAGGGTTTAATGTGAGAGAAAATTGTCCATATGCCTTCATTGCTGGCAAACAATGTGTTTGTTTTAAATGTCGTTCACTCCGAAAACTCTGCTGAGAAAAGTTTGTTTTTATTAGATTATATTTTGGTATATAGTACGTTTGTAAGAAAGGTGACTCAAGTCAAAAACTTCAGGTTTTACATGAAGGAACAATGGTGGCTCAAATATGTTAATTTCATTCATCTGCTGGTGGCCAAGTGGCGAACACTCTGGCATTTGGTATTGCCGCAGGCTTCAGGTTCGAATCTTGGCGGCGGCGGAATTGTTTAGTGGTTCGAATCCATATTAAACTGTAGGTCCCGGTCTAATTAGCCCTCGTGCGTACATAATGACGATAGAGAGACAAACTAAACAATCCGATCTGAAAAACGCACTAGATGTATGTAAAAAGTTTTTGAAGGGACATCTCGTCTGTGTATTATCATGTGAAATGAGAAATTAATATCTTCAATTAAAATTTTCAGATATAGTTGTTGTGCATTTGTGTAAATAAAATAATCAAATAGTCCGAATTGATAAGCGCGAGGCACATTTTCGCAATTTACAATTGTCTCCCAATTTACTCATTTTCATTGCAACAGTTGCCAGCAGTGGAGATTTAATACCAGTACCCAACCGCTGAGCCTTAAATCAGTAAATATTTGTTGTTCATCAGTGAGCTTCGTATTTCACATGTATACCATAACCCATGGACGGTAATGAAGGGAGGTCATTGTCTTCAGGAAGGATATCTTCTCTCATCATTTACGTACCACAAGCTTCATGTTGGAATCATGACGGCGGATGTTTATTAGAAGTTTGGAATCCGTGTTGCAATGTGAACCCTCCTGTTTAAAACATTCTTGTTGCTTAAATAACGCGAAACAACTGGTGTGTAAAATTGTAAATCTTTGCTGCCCAATCCATGGACCGAATGATGTCTTTCAGAAATCGTAAACTTCCTTACATAAAAATAAGGTATTTGTAAATTGTTTTTAAAAAGTCATTTCATATAACAATATTGAAATTTTATTGAAATGCCTAGCTACATTTCATGCTGTGGTAGATTTATTTCCTTTTTTTAAATTACTTTTTATATTTAAATTTGTCCCAAAGAAACGAAATATTTGATGCTCTAATTGTAAACTAACTAAATTATGTTTTATTGTTTTAACTTTACGACTAAAAATAATTGGTAGCATTTCAAATTTTGATTCTTGACGTTTGCCACTTGTATGTTGATTTGATACAAAAAAAATGAATCCTAAACTTGTTGCATATCTTATCTTTTTGTTTTTATGTGAAATCGCTATTCTTTTCTGTTTATCAGCAAACTTTGTAACTGATAACTTAAAAAAAAAAAAAAATGAATTGAAATCAGTAGGAAATTAGTGAAGGCCACTTTTTGGTGTATTCTTGTTCTGCATGAATATTCATTTATTTTTTTCCCTTAATTGATTACAAAACATTTTAATTAAGGAGAAATGCTCTTATTGCAAAACAAATATAACATAAAATTTACGTGATTTGCATATTTATTTTTTGTGACTAGTTAAAATTCAATAATTACCTACGCATTTAACTATTTTTAAATAACAATGGCAAGTCAACTGAAACTGATACGTCAGTGTCTTTTTATGCACGGATGACGATCTTGTTATCTTACTTTACAAAGTTACAACTGAATATACTCCAGCTTATTAAGCATCGTCCTGATTATTCTAACTTAATATTCAAATGATTCTCTTGGTAATATTTCGCAACGTGTAGATGTCGTTCTGTGAGAAAAAGAGTTGGCATGATACTGGCGAGGTCGTCCAGTCTCCTTTCCCAAAGGATTGTTCACGAGCGTGAAATTAATATTGACAACAGATAACATGGAAGATTCCCAAAGGCCACGGTGACTCGGAAGTGTAGGTTGTGTACATTAGTTAAAAATTGTTTTCCCATGAAAGTATTTTCTCATTGCCTGGTATTTAATTTTCTACGTGACATTTCTTCTGTGAAGCCTCTAAGAGTGTTGATCATTTTTTTTTTTTTTTTTTTTCAATTCTTACTATTAGCTCACACTCTCTCTATATATATCTTGTTCAAAGTTTCAATCGTTCATAAAATACTTTTTATTCATCCACTCAACTTCAAATACATTTTTTTTGAACTTGTAGTGGATGACACTGGATGTTAATAAAGTTTTTCAAATATTAATTCAGTAATTCAATTTAATTAATTAATTTTAGTTTTTTTTTTAGATTTAAATTGCATATATCTACCAATAGATGGCGCCAGATAAACTTAAAAAATGAATGAAAATTATTTATGAAGGATTTTCTGCAATAGAGTGAAAAAAAAAGTAGGAATTGACTTTAAAAAAAAAAAAAAAAAAAAAAAAATTATATTACTTGTTTATACAGATTTTTCTGCTTTTGATAAAATATTTAAGATATAACACTGGCTGTAATTGAATTTAAAAAGTAAACTAAGTAATATAGACTAGGCACGGAATTAAGACGTTCTTTGTCTAGCACGAGAGTACCAACGCTGTTGGCCATCATGACATTAGCCATTGGCAAATGTTTGAAGAAATCATTATGTTATGGTATTTCCAAAAACATATACATGCATTAACAAATAGCTGTGGTTGGTGCCTACGTATTTGTGAATATATGTATTGTGGGATGTTAGAGTCATTCATTAAAAATCTTTTGATTAGCCACTTTTGCATAGTATCTATAACGAGTAATATATATATATATATATATTAATTTTAAGTCAATTCTACTTTTTCACTGTTACAGAAAGTCCTTTATAAATAATTTTCATTCGTTTTTTAAAAGTTTATCTGCGCCATCTATTGATAGATATATGCAACTTAAATCTAAAAAACTAAAATTAATTAATTAAATTTAATTACTGAATTAATATTTGAAAAAAATTGTATTATCATCCAGTGTCATCCATTACAAGTTTAAAAAAAATGTATTTGAATGTGAGTGGATGAATAAGAAGTATGTTATGAACGATTGAAAATTTGAACAAGATATATAGGGAGAGTGTGAGCTAATAGAAGGAATTGAAAAAGTGAACCATATGCCGCATCACATACTAAATAATTTTTTAATATCTCTGCTCAGAAATCTTTATATTCTAATATTTATTTGTCATTATATATTGTTTATAAAAAACGAAACAAATGCATTATAAATAACCTTTTTTGTCATCCCACGGGCAGGTTACTGTGAGTGTATGTGACCTGTGGGCTTCGCATATTTGTGCGTTCCAATGGGTATAACAATTATAGTGCAGGTTTTCTGTTTACATTTAACGTGCACATACGAACGATGAGTTCAAATTCTTGTTTCAACTCATCCAAACGTATTATTTTTGATCAAATTTATAATTATAGGATAGCTTCATTTATATCTCAGAATAAATCAGCCATTTTCATCCCCAAATATGATTTATTCGGTCAATAGGGTAATACAATAGATTTCTGAGAAAACTCTATCCCGACTAGCGAACTGAACTGAAGGTTTCTGTCTCTACTTCTGGTATAGTAGGCACTTAAAAATCTGTCTCGAAAAGTTTCTTCATTTACTCATATAGATGGATCATGTCTTCTGATATCGATAAAAATATGTGTAGTAAGAAACATTAGTATTCAAATTTTGCGTAGTAAATTACTGCATGTCTGTCATGCTCTCAGTTTAACTTTTACCTTTAGAAGACTGTCTTGATAATATTTCTACGTTGTTTTAGCGTGAAGATAGCATTTTGTAAGAAAAGGGGCAGATCTTTTAATGACCTCGCCAGCCCCATCCTTTCTTCTCGAAGGATTGTTCATCAGCGTGAAGTATCGACCAACAAACAGCATGGGGCCGTTCTTGAAAAGTTCTCACGTGGCCAGAAAAAAAAAAAAAAAAAAAGTCGGATGTTTTGTCTGTGTGCAATGAGTTAAAACTGGCTGCGATCATTTCGCCCTTGACCAGAATTAAGAATGGAGCAGCCACCACGTTTTTTTTTTATCTCTGGAATAAAGCCGTCGTTTTCATCCACTCGAGATATAAGGATTCGATGCCACCCTTTTGTAATTGAGCATCCTTATCTTGCTGTCTCGCCAAGCAGAAAATATCTTTTGCTCTCGGCCATTGAAGGGGTAAGGGGGATTGGAAAGGATATCGCCAAATAACCTTTTGACCCTTCGACCATTCTGCTGAACATGACATTTTCCCTCTCGCATAGAAAGTTTGATGTCTCTGAAAAAGAAACGTCACATTGCCATTACTCAATAGCAAGTATTTTATATAAAACAAGTAATATAAAAAAAAAAAAAATTTAAAAGTCAATTCCTACTTTTTTTTTCACTCTATTGCAGAAAGTCCTTCATAAATAATTTTCATTCATTTTTTTTAAGTTTGTCTGGCGCCATCTATTGGTAGATACATGCAACTAAAATCTAAAAAAAAATTAGTTAATTAAATTTAATTAATGAATTAATATTTGAAAAAACTGTATTAAACCTCCAGTGTCCTCCACTACAAGTTCAAAAAATGTATTTGAACTTGAGTGGATGAATAAAAAGTATTTTATGAACGATTGAAAATTTGAACAAGATATATATAGGGGAGAACGTGAGCTAATAGAAGGAATTGAATAAGCAATCTTGTTAAGTCCTTATCGATAGGTAGTACGACAGAAAACATTTGGATTATCATATTTCTTTGTAAATACAATGTATAAAGAACTGTAAAATCGTTATTTTTGATATTGATCCATTAGCAAATTGGATTCTATTGCTTTTAAATGCCTAGAATTAGATATTAAACGATACCTAATTGGACAACTTTTTTATACTATAGACAGTTGCTTCGTTCATTGTGTATAAATACATTACTGGTCGATGTCAGTTAATAGTTCAAATCAGAATTTTATAAAGTCTATTTGACAATGAACTTCTGATGGATTTATTGTAAATAGTATCTTTTAATTAATTTTTTTCTGATTGTGTTTACTACTTCATTAAATGTTGTTTTTAAAACAAGTGTCTCAAAGTAAATATAAGTTGTCTCATAAAGATATGCTTAAGCATTTGATCTTTATTGAATAATTAATTAATGCCGAATTATTATCATGAATTCAAAATGCAAATAATCGATTATTAAACATTGTTTCTAAAAAAAAGTGCCTCAATGTAAATGTAAATTGTTTCAGAAAGATATGTTTAAGCATTTGATCTTTATTGAATAATTAATTAATGCCGAATTATTATCATGAATTCAAAATGCAAATAATCGATTATTAAACATTGTTTCTAAAAAAAAAGTGCCTCAAAGTAAATATAAATTGTTTCAGAAAGATATGTTTTAGCATTTGATCTTTATTGAATAATTAATGTCGAATTATTATCATGAATTTAAAAATGCAACTGATCAACTTGGTGTAGTTCCAGAGTGAGGGAAGCGGAACTTCGCAAGACATCATTCTGTCATTAGATCTATTTATTCATTCTAATCTGTTTACCGTCTGAAGTACTTCCTCAAATAAGGCTGATGCACACATGCATTTATCTATTTATTTTCGTTCATCGTTTCTGAATTAAGCATCGAAAGAAATTAATAGCGTCAATATTGGCATAAAATTCTGGAAATGTCCCAAACGTTGCATTATGTTTCGAAAGCGAAATGTACGAGAATCATAATATCAAACTGCCCATTTACAAGAAACGTGACATAAATCAATTTTTATCAATTTAACGGTACAGAAATGAAAATTAAGTAATCATTAAAGCATGTAAAAAACTACAGCAAAATACCACATGTCATAATTTAGCGTTAATTCAGCTACTACTTTTGCAATTTTTTTTTTTTTTTTTTTTTCCAATCTATTTATACACCAGTATCAAATATTTTAAATCGTGGAATAAACATTTTTTTTGTTGCATCACTTTTCGTGCAAGTGAGAGAAATGATTAATAATAATAATAAAAAACTGCATAATAAATAACTTGAATATGATCCAATAATGTATAATGCAATACATTTTTTAGTTTCGAAAAAAAAAAATTTATAAATTTAAATACCGCATATTTAATAAACTTTTCTATGGACATGATTATTTAAGACGGGGTGGCCAACTCAATGATCTCGCGGGCCACTTTGGAAATGCATCCTAACTCCGCGGGCCGCATATAAAATTATATATCCCCATATTAGATTTAGAACCACTATGGACATTTTTTTTGAGTGAAAAATTGAAACATAAGAAATTATTTTGGAGTTTACTATTATTCTTACATGTAAACATTGTCGTGTCAATATGAACAATGTCTTTTAGTAAATATTTTTATGTGGTGTTGACATTTACTTTTAAACATACACATAAACAATACCCGATCCTAAAAACACTTAGCTACACCGTTTACTTAACACACGATAACCATTATGAAATTCCGCAATAACCCATACCACATTTTAAATCAACAAGTTCGCATGCCTTCAGAGACTTATGTAAGTTGGAAAAGGAAACACACATGAAATAACAAGCCGACACCGTATTAGAGTCTATATCCGTTGGGCAGACGCACCCCCCGTCCATAAATCCAAATCCCCGTCTTGATCAACTGATTTCTTGACCATCTGGCCTCGAAGTGTTTTATGACCTCTGCCAATTAAAATACTTTCCGCATATATCCCCCCTTCACCCCCAGCTGTGACCCATCCGGTCAGGTGCGGAGACCAACAAACAGCCCTCTTCCAAGGGACACACATAGAATATATTCTAACATATACAATAATAATATAGAATTTTACCATAAAAATATTTACTGAAAATTGCTCGTATTGACACGACAACATAATATAATAATACTAAACGCACATTGTAAAAATATGTATAACACTAAAAATGAAATATAAAAAATATATAAATATAAACGAAATAAAAAAAATGAAATCATTTAAAAAATATTTATTTTCTAGTGCGATATTTGTTTCTTCACTCACTGTTTCTCTTAGTTTTTGCAAATCGATCTCAGTTTGCACATTGTAATGGGTGCTGCAGTTTAGCATTCGTTATATTTAAATTTGTTTTGTGTTGGGTCAATTTCATTTTCGAAAAAAATTATTCGTAGGTGTAAATTGAACCAAAAGCACTAGAGTCTGGTTTGCTCTGCTATCAACAATCAACTGTGCGTATCTAGAGATGGCACAGTTGATTGTTGATAGATGCTTACTACTTATCTATGGTCACTTAAAGTGAAATATAAAATCTGTTATATTAGATGTTCTAAGATGTTCATCATGAGTTCGCAGAATATAATTTAATTATTCTGCGAACTCATAAATAAAACAGACAATATATGTTATGTATTATATAAGAATATTATACAAGAATATTATTTTAAAATAAAAGTTAATTTTCTCTCATAATTTTCGGCAGTTCATTTTTGAATATATGGTTGCACACATATTGTATTTTTTTTTTTAAATACATTATTTCATAATGGCCAAAGTAAAAACTAAATATATTTTGTAAAAGTGTCATAAATCTCACGGGCCGCAAAGATATTCAAGACCATTAAATATTAATCACAAAATCAATTTTTAAGAGAAGCCAAAAACATTTTTACGAATCACCAATAAAAATTCCTATAAACCCGGAATTGATGAAATCCAAAAGGATGTAAAGCTGTTTCTCTTTTGACGAGAAGAAAAATCATTTTCAAGACGAAATCGGGAACTAGGCCAATTCTTCTGTGTCTTTCATTTTATGACATCCCTCTGCTCCAGAAAATACTCCGACGGACCCAATAAATCTGGATCTCTTACGCTATACCAAACAATGAAAAATCATAAAGCCTTATTAATGCAAATGAGATGTTGGATGTATTGTTTAACAATTTCAGATCCGGCTGGAAATAAATCCCTTAAGTTATAAGCCATGGAACGATGCGGGCTGTTTGTGCGAGATAAATTTCTAAACTGACATTTTCATTGCAACTGTGTCGGATGTTTTGGCGATGTGGAGCGTATCGCCTGTTGGCAGTTACTGCAGTTGAGAATGAGTTATTTTGTTGGCTCCGGTTTGGTATTGATTGGATTCAGCAGATCTGGTTGTATACCTGTGCTTTCGTAAACTTTATTTCATCATCAGTTTGCCTGATGAATCGATGTTTGTTTTTTTCAATTCTTTCTATTAGCTCACACTCACCCTATATATATCTTGCTCAAATTTTCAATCGTTCATAAAATACTTTTTATTCATCCACTCAAGTTCAAATACATTTTTTTTTGAACTTGTAGTGGATGACACTGGGTGTTAATACAGTTTTTTCAAATATTCATTCATTAAATTTAATTAATTAATAATTTTAGTTTTTTTTAGGTTTAAGTTGCATATATCTGCCAATAGATGGCGCTAGATGTAAAAGAAAAATTTCAATTTTATTTATAAAGGACTTTCTACAATATAATGAAAAAAAAAAAAAAAAAAAAATAGGAATTGACTTAAAAATTTTTTTTTATATTACTTGTTTTTTAATCCATTAGTTCTTTGAGGAATCGATGAATTAGTGGTGGTTAAAAAAATTGTTGGCGACATTTAAAACTTAGTAGCAAATATGACTGCGTTGCATGGCTGCATAAAAACATAAAGCGTTTCAGTTTCGGTAAATTTTATTAAGAATAAATATGGATTAAAAGTGTAAATTATCGTTTGATAAATTGTAAAGCAAAAATTGTTTTCGAGATGATTATTTACTAAACGTTTTTGAAAATCGTTTGGTAAAAAATAAAAATATTAAATTTGTAAAAAACAAATAAAATGGGTAAAAAATATTTTTAAAAATTGTATACAAATAAAATAGGTAAAAAATGCTTTTTAAAAATTGTAAACAAATAAAATAGGTGAAAAATACTTTTACCTATTTTATTTGTTTACAATTTTTAAAAATATTTTTTACCTACTTTATTTGTTTACAATTTTTAAAGAATATTTTTAAAAAATTGTAAACAAATAAAATAGGTAAGTAAATAATAAACAATAGATTAAAATATTTTAAAACAAAAGAACACAATCACTTTATAAATTTTGGCATTTCAATTTCAAAATTTCTAAAAGTGATTTAAAAAAAAAAAAAAACTATAGACGAAGGAAGCGACCACGCTCAAAGTTTTTAAATTAGTTTAAAATAATGACAAATTTTTCCGAGAGTTTTACTTTACACACCAAATAAAAGAATGGTGAGCGTCATATTTTTATTTTCATAGAATTCAAGTGTTGTTGAAATTAATATTCTAAAATGAATTTTTATATTCTTTTGCACAAAATTTTTAAAAAGGAAGAGTAAAGAATCAACAATATTGTATATGCATATTTAAAAATGCTATTTTGATCAATCAAAAATTGTTTGGTGTTATTTTACATAAGGAGGCATTATTTATTACAGCTATTCTTCTCTGCCTGCCTTCGTATTTGATAAATTATTCAACTTCCGGCTTTATTTATAGATCCCGTCAGCCACTTTGCATATTCTGCATTATCTCCGGAAAATAAAGCCCTAACTCTTTCGTGCCTGCTCCGGATCTTCCTAGAATTTTACTGAAAAATACGGAATTCTGTGGAACAATCACCGAACGTCGCGTTAATTTCGCTAAAGAGGCTGCACCGTTGCCACTCTGCGTGCATAAATAAATTACGAAAGGGTTGGAATATCACCGCCTCTGAAGAATATCGTTTGAGGAGCAGGAAACGTTCGCAGTTGTTGTTGGTTGAGTTTTCTTTTTCCGTAAGTGGTGCTATTTTCCTGTCAACGAGTGCAACCCATTTGTCATGTGTCCTTGTGACGGACATTATCAAAGGAAGTTGGACCACTCGCATACGCTTTTTGTGTTTCGATTTCGTGTTGCAATCCGGCACGTCATTTATTATGCGTAGTTCTCGCTAATCATAATTGTGTTGGCCGCCATATTTTTCAGTATAATGTACATTCTTTGACAGTCTTATTTAAGGAAACTTTTTCTTTGTAACAATTTGTAATCAGTGTTAAGATAAATTAAATATCATCGAAACAAGTAATATATAAAAAAAATTTTTTAAGTCAATTCCTACTTTTTTCACTTTATTGCAGAAAGTTCTTTATAAATAATTTTCATTCCTTTTTTTTTAAGTTTATCTGGCGCCATCTATTGATAGATATATGCAACTTAAAAATCTAAAAAAAAAAAACTAAAATTAATTAATTAAATTTAATTGCTGAATTAATATTTGTAGAAACTGTATCAACGTCAAGTGTCATCCACTACAAGTTCAAAAATGTATTTGAACTCGGATGAATAAAACGTATTTTATGAACGATTGAAAATTTTAACAAGATATATATAGGGAGAGTGTGAGCTAATAGAAGGAAAATGAATAAGGCGTCTTGGTGGAAAATTTAACCCTGGTATTTATATATTAAATTAAGTCAAAATGTATAAATTAAATTAAATTAGGAAAAGATGAAATCGGATTTTTGTGATGCTTATAAACAGCATTGTTATACTTAATGTAAATAAATTGTAACATATTATTTATTCATTTTACTATATATTTTTTTATCGTTATTGAATGTTTTAAATGTATGGGTTTCGTATTCATGTACTGAATTCCATTTAACAGTTTGCCAGCAGTTCATTATATCAAGATGTTTACGAATTTGATTTAGAAAGTTAGTATGTAAAATTTTTAATATTTGAGGTTTTTGTCCTTACGGAAATTTTTTAAAAAATTGTTTATTTCAGATAAGGAAAAAGAAAAATTGTAATATAATATGCATTTTACATTTGTTTAATTTTTTTCTTGGACAAATACTATATATCCTTATTTAAATATGGTATTGTCTTGAGTTTTTAATTTTTCTTTAGATACAAAAAGTTTTTATTTACAAATAAATAACAATGAATATTTGATATCTGAATGCATTTTCATTTAAAAAAAAAAAAATCCCTGTTGATTTAACATAAATTGAGTATTGCAACTTTTTTATTTCAGTCAGCATGCAGGAAAATAATGAAGTAATTCTTTGTTTTTCTTAGTAATATTGTCTAAATGTATTCACAAACAACCGAAACAAAATTGTTTAAAAAAAATAATTGTATAATTGTTTTTTTTTTATTTTAAAAACTCAGTTTTAAATGTTTCCTATACATCATAAAAAAAAAAAAATAACATGGAGATGTCAAAATTAATAAACCTTCAGAAATAGCATTTTCATATGTTAGCGATTTAATTTTCAAATGAGTCGTTCATGTAACAGATAAGGTTGATAGCCAATTGGCCATCGTGCTACGGGGTACAGGTAAACATTTTTACCACTCCTACCCTTTTAACTGGTAGAGGATTGAAAGGAATGAAGGTAAGGTATAAAGTAACGGCATTTCCTGTTCAAGTTGAATATATTTGTTTCTTAAATATAAACCATATGGGTGAATATCAGTTACAGTAACAATCTCGTTGTTATTTTGAAAATGAGACTGGTTTCTTGTAATAGTATATGATGGCCAATTGGCTATCGCTGTGGCCTGTGGTACCACAGGCTTCAGATTCGAATTCTGGTGGCGGCATGGATGTTTTGTTAGTGGTTCGGAATCCACGTTAAACTGTAGGTCGTCTAATTAGCATAAAATGTGCAAAAAATGATCGTAGAGCGATAAACCAATCCTGGTGGGCGTTTTCTCCCATTCGACACGCAATGGCAGAATAATTACCTTTAAAAGGACTCTGTAAGACAATGCCCTACCCTTATCACCCGTGGGTGGGGTCCTCATGGCGTACTTATAGAACATCATCCTACCAATGTTCAACAACAACAACAAAAAATCTAAAATTTATTTCTCTATTTATCTAAAAATCATCATGCTAATGTGTCGCATTTCCTCAGAATGCACGACCTGCAGCAATCAAAACAAATCTCTCCTTTGATTATCAAACCCTCCTTTACATAATGCATGAGAACGTCTCGCCATTCCACCCACTCATTACGCTGTATCAACTTATAAACTTGAATATGCAACGCAGCATTGAATCCGTGTACCGAATTTCATCGAGAAACACAGTTCCATAATTCAGAAACCATCCTACTACTGAAACCGGCCGAGAAGTTTATCGATTGGAGGGGCTCTCTGATTTCGCTCTTCGGTACATTCTTGCATGTGCAACAGTGCGATCTTTAATCATTTTCAAGCAGACCGAAATTCCGACTCTGTGAATATTCATTGGGCCGGCCGAGTGAATTCATGGAAGATTCAGTGCACACCACTGCTTTCAGTCCGAGGGCGAGTGCATCCGGCTTTGGAGTGTTCGGATCGATCTTATGTCATCACCACTTAGCACTCGTGTTCGGAGTAGAGATAGATGTCCACTAATCGATGAGCCTACTCATCGTACTGCGATTTCTCGTCTTTGGAAGTAGTATGGTGGTTGAAATTATAAATAAATAAAAATAAAACTGAATAGACTTCGAGTCGTGGCCTATCTTATTAAAATAGATGGAAAACGTGTATATATATATATATATATATATATATATATATAAAATTTACGATGGACTTAAATTTTTTTTTGTCGATCTTATATCGTCTTCACTTAAAACTCGCATTTACAGTGAAAATATGCAGCAATCGGTGATCATGCCTTATAATAGTATTGTGATTTTAGAAGTAGTCTGACTGTTGAAATTATAAATAAAAATAAAACTGAATAAACTTCGGGTCGTGGCTTGCCTTATGAAAAATATATATATACGGTCAACTATTTTAATAGATGAAACCGCATTTCAAAAGGCATTTCAATTTTTTGATCGATCTGATGTCTCCACGTGAAACTCGTATATACAGTAGAAATATGCAGCAATCGATGATCCTGCTCATCTATTGCGATTTCTCGTGTTTGGAAGTAGTCTGACGGTTGAAATTATAAATAAAAAAATTTAAATAAAACTGTAAGAATTAGGTTATGGCCCTTCTTATTAAAATCGATGAAAACCTATTTTTTTTTTTTTTTTTTTTTTTTTTTTTTTTACTCAATTGTTTAAAAGGCACTTTTTTTTTGATCGATCTGATGTCATATTCATTTAAAACTCGTATTTATAGTGGAATATGAAGCAATCGATGATTCTGCGTATCATATTGCAATTTCTCGTATTTGAAGTAGTCTGATGGTTGAAGTTATAAATAAAAAATAAATGGGTAAAACTGCATAGACTTTTGAGTCGTGCGCTTTCTTAATAAAATAGATGAAAACAGTATATTTTCTTTACAATTGTTTAAAAGGCACTTAAATTTTTTGATCGATCGATGATTCCGCTCTTCGTATTGCAATTTCTCGTGTTTGGAAATAGTCTGATAGCTTAAAAGTGTAAATAAAAAATGTATGGACCTCAGACCACCCATACTTTTCTTGCTGCTCACTTATTAAAATAGGCAAGGCCTGTGTATTTCTATAAATGAGTTTGCTTTTGTATAAAAGGCTTTTAAATTTAAACGTATATCTGCATTTAAAATGTATGACTGTTATGTTTTCTCGTGTTTGGATGTAATCTGATGGTTGATAGCTTAGATCGAAAATGAATAATCTTCTTGCCGAGAGAGAATACAGGTCTTACATTTACATTTAAATTTTTTTTTTTTTACAAGGTCTTACATTTTGCATATTAAGTAGTAGGCAAAATAAAATTCGTGACATTTTTTTTTTTTTTTTTTAAGAAACAATTTTGCTTTTGTTGAAAAGATTTAAGTCTTAAATTGATTGATCTACATTAAGCTTTATCTTATTGATTGATTACCATCTTCGCAGTGTAGATGTTCAGTAATTGATGATCGAAATTATTATATTTGAGACTTCTCGTATTTGGAAGTCGTCGAACTTAAAATTAAAAAAAAAAAAAAAAATGCGCTGATCTCAAGCAGCCCATGTTTTTTGTCTACAAACGAGTCCTTTTTAATTATTTTTTTGCTTTTTTTTTTTTTTTTTTTAACGATTTCAGTTACATTTACATACAGATGCCTTTTTTATCTTTTGATCGGTCTAATGTCGTCATCACTTAGTATTTTTGTTTGTACTAGAGGTGTCCAATAATTGTTGATGTTGTTACTCTTTTTTTTGTGTGTGTGTGTGTGTGTTTAATGAACAGGGAACGCGATACGGCTTTGGCTTGATAAAAATGCAAATATTTAAATATTCGAAAATATTTTATTTAATGTTTTCGATGCAGATTGGATCCTTTGTTAATAATGTTCTGGTTTGCTTTTAAATTAGCTATTTACATAATTTTATTTTGTACTTCTGGAATGTATATTTTCAAAAAAATGTTGCATTTTAAAATGATGTTGAAAGGAATAAAGCACTTTAAGGTATTTATAAATAATTATAAGCCTGCGTGAGGCAACACTTATTGGTTAACAACGGGTTATATATATATATATTTGTAATTCTTTATTATTTTAATATGTGTTTATCATTATATATAATGAAAATATATAGATGTTAGCTAATTTTCGATAGATGTAAAATGCAAGGTAAAAAAAACAACAAGTTATGTTCCTTTGGTTGTATTAGCAATTCTTTTTGGTTAGCGCGTTAAATTTTCGATATATCTGTCAAATTTGAAATATATACCTGCGAGACTTAATTTGATATTGCTTTCAATCACTTGAGAAGTCAAAACATCTGCCTTCAATATATTTAGCTATTTTTAAATTGATGAATTCAATTGATTCTAAAAATACTGAACATGATCTTACAAATTATTCAGTGGATTTTGCATTCTTTAAAACATAATGCTTTTTACTAATTTTTTTTTCAGTTACTTTTAGTTTAATTTCCTTTTTTATTTTGCTGCTTTTTAGTTTAAAACGTGTTTTCCCATAATGCTTATCTCTTTCGATTCTACAAGCTCGTTATCTCATAAATTAAAAACAAATTTCGAAACGGAAAAAAAAATAAAAACTTCTGCATAATGAAGCAAATGCAGACACAAAACAGCCGCACGAATTTATACAAGAGGAGAGGTCAGATTAAATTTCCCATTCTAGTAAACCCCCATGCATCACCGTAATCATTTTCTCTCACAAACAAACGCGATTTGATAATAGTTACGCCAGTTTTCACTTACAATCAGGAGCCTCATTAACTAATCTCTTTCGTCGAACAAGCACGGTTCAACCCCGAAGCCGTTTCCATGGCAACGCATCTATGACGTCACGGGGCCCCCTGCTATCCATAATGAAGCCACCCAATAGGAAACTTCAAAACATTAATTTCTATTTGGTGGGCGAAGGCTTCTTATGGTTAAACGCGAGTTTAATTCTTCTTTCCAATTCAATTAACTTGACAGTGAAATTAAGTACTTCTCAAATTACTCATATGCATATTTTATCTTGATTTGGGAAAGCTCCCCGAATAAAATGCTACAATGGAATGGAATGAATTATTGTTGTTTCCTAGGAAATAATATTTTCCTCGCATGGCATTATTCTAATTTTTGTATGTATTTATTTATTTATTTTTAGTGTTCCATTTCGGAATTCTCGTTGTTTTTTATTTATTTTTTGCTTATCAGCGAGTATTTTTCAAAAATAAAACCAGCAAACGATTGTTGTTTTTGTTCTTGTGTTCTAATTTGCATTTTTCGAACGCTTTATTGTTACAGATAAGCCCCTTTTGTGAAGCATGCATATTTTATTGTGGTCATTTGTTTGCCATAAAATAATGTATTGTTTTCTGGCATTTCCGTTTGAATGCATGTTTATTTTCATTTTGTTTTCGATTTTGTGGTTAATGTGGAAAATTTTGGTTCTTAATAAATTGCATTTAAAAATAAAATTCATTGTAAAAGTATAAAATCATACTTTCCAAGGAAAAGATATTACGTTTATATATTCGATACATAAAATCAGACGGGTATAGCATATATATGTTTAATGTTTTGACTGTCGGCGGTTAAAGATAATAAAAAAAAAAAATCATTAACTGACTGAATATTAGTATGCCGAATATTATGTATGTATGCTGAATAATTGAAGAATGTAGCTAAAGCATGTAATATATTATGTCTTTTGATTAATTAAATTATCAAAATTAATTTAAAATTTTTTTAAATAATAAGTTAAGTAGATTCATCATTGAATGACATACTTTTTTTTTTTTTCATATATTCTAGTGTAAGTTCGTAGAAAAAAATTGAAAATTATTCAACATATTCGCATTTATCCTTTGTTTTACTTACATTTAAATTATTGTAAGAACCATAGTTCCAG
The DNA here is from genome assembly GCA_021605095.1 of Caerostris extrusa. Classification (NCBI taxonomy): domain Eukaryota; kingdom Metazoa; phylum Arthropoda; class Arachnida; order Araneae; family Araneidae; genus Caerostris; species Caerostris extrusa. The sequence goes on from BPLR01003948.1 coordinate 16,444, forward strand.
TCCGCCGTACCGGGACCTCATTTAAATATTATAGCTAAAAACGCTTTTAGAGTTAATCGAAAAAAAAATAATTGTTAACACAAGAATACAATTACTGATGAGAAAATTAATGCCAGTTATAAAAGCGTGGGGTGCTTTGTATGACATTTTTAAACTAACTCTGCATTTCGGAATGTAACTGGTGAAAAATTACAACGATTGATATCGAGCACCCCACGCTTTTAGAACATTTTCTCGTCAGTCATTTTATTCTTATGTCAATAATTATTTTTTTACTTTTTAGTTTAACTCTAAAAGCGTGTTTTTTAGTGTTTTTAAACTATAATTTATTTATTTTCTTATCCCACTTGGTAGACAACACCATCTAGACCGAGTCCAAGAACCCGTGTGGTCTCGTGAAAGAAAAGAAAGGAAAGGGCGGGGGCAGCTTCTGTTGTGATGGAGCACCCGTAGATAGAAGCCGGACTTGGTTCCGAGTCACTGAAGAAGGTGGGCAGTGCCTTTGGGAAGGGGGAGACTTTTAGAAGTTACGTATCGTGTGGGAGAAAACCCGGAAAATAGCCATCAGGTAGTCAGACTCACGAGGTAAGGTGCTGAACATCGTAAACGCCATCGAGTCTCCTGGTTTTTGGAAACGGCGTCTACAACAATGCCGGCAGGGGAATTGAACATCCGCCCTAATGCTCACCAGCGGCGTGCGTGGTCACTGAACCACGAGTCGGCCTTAAAGGTATTAAAAAATAAAACTAAATACCTTGATAACTTTGCATATGGTTTTTGAACCGTCCATTGCGAAAGTGTAGGTTGTCAATAAAAGTTTTTTTGAAAATCCTCTGTTAGTCCTTATAGAGTCCAGGGAGGCTTTATTCCCCACCCTCCTTCTGTGGGTGTTGTGTAGTAAATAGATTCTTCCTGATGTATGTATCCTGAGTGACCTCAAAGTACTACACATGGATGTCTGTGAGAGGTTCGAAATCACGTTAAACTGTTGGTCCCGGTCTAATTACCCCAAAGTGTGCACAAATGAACGTGGGCCTGAAGGGTCGAGTGGCTGACGCTCGGTACCACAGGTTTCGGGTTCGATTCCCGGCGGGGCCATGGATGTGTGTAGTGGTTCGGAATCCACTTTAAGCCGTAGGTTCCGGTCTCATATGACTGTAAGAGCGTCACGGAGCAAAAGTCAGACTTCTACTTACGAGTGTTTTATCACAACAGAAGCTGCCCCCTTTCCCTCCATCCGTGAGTAGATTACTCATGGGATGTCCGTCCCGCAATGCAGGACATTGAGGATTAGTTAACAAAAAAATGAACGTAGATCGATAAACAAAATCAAACTATTACATTGATGCTCAGACTACGGTCCGTATGCAGCCCGCCTGTGCTTTTCTTGCGTACATTTTACTTTAAATATAATAATTTTTTTATAAATATTTTCAAATTTTGGTGAAATATTAAAGCAGGATACAACAGCTTTGATTCAATCCAGTAAACATTTAAAATGTTAGAAAAATATAATTTTCAAAACATTTCATGCAAAATAAACTTTAAATGTAATTGGCAAATCATAAACTGTGTCAGTGGCATGAACTGTAAAACAAATTAATCCGATTCCCAACGAATGCATCCACACCCTAGCAAAGTAATCTCTTAACGGTTTAATTCCTTAACTTTAATTATAGGTCGCACCACTGAACTTTTGACCACTGACTCTCCTGCCTCTGACCTACTTCAGTTCAGCAAGAAGTTCTGCGAAGCATGAAAACAAAAACCCGGGCTCCGATAAGAGCATCGCAATGATAACAATATAAGTAAATAAAGGACCACTGATCTCCTGTAATCATCTTCCTTGGCGACACCTTCCCCATTAGTCGCACATGACGTTCATTAATCCTCCGGCCATCGTTAGCGCCAAATTGATTTTTGGCGATGGGAACATTATTTGACAGGTGTTGATTGGGATCCTTCCTTTTTCATTTGAGTTGCACGGGTCAGTTTTTTGTGTACCACCAGGATTAAAGATATTGATACTTTGTACAGCGAGATTTTTTTTTCTAATGATGTGAAAAGTAATGTGCTTCAATGGCTAATTGATGTTTGCTAACACATCGGTTTAACGTATTCGTATTCATCTACTATTTCATATTAAAAATTAATAACCAAATTACTTTATAATAGTATGGAAAACATTTTATTAAAGACTTATGTTGTTGTTTTTTTTGTTCCAATGCAGCTGGCAAACACTTTAGACAGCTTGGTCTTGGATGCCTTAAGGCAAGCGCTGCACAGACGTTACTCACTTCGCATTACCCAGGGGCGCTTGTAACTTGAAGATACAGACGCGGTGTAACAATGCCCCTGCAACGCTGTACGATCCTATTAGGACCGGGACCTACGGTTTAAAGTGGATTCCGAACCACTACTACAAACATCCATAGCACCACCGGGACTCGAACCCGAAACCTGTGGTACAGAGCGCAAGCCACTCGGCCATTCAGACCCAAGACTTATGTTAATTTGTATTTGGCGTGCTGTGTCAAAATAAACACATATCATTCAGTTAAGATTTAGACATAAATTCATCGTTAATTGCATTATTTTAGACACAAATTATTTAAAAGAAATGTCTAATTGGTTACCATTTTTCGGGTGTGATTATTTTGAGGATTTAAAGTTTAATTTTTTTCAATATGCATCTCTGTCAGTTAAATCTTTCGTTATTATATATAATTAAAAAAAAAAAAAAAGTTTTAACTATTGTTTGCATAATAAGAAATGTTGAAATACATTTTTAATGATATTAATTTAGTAAATCTATATTTCATTTGGGTTTTTTATTATATCTACATTTCATTTGTCACAGTAAATTTTATACCTACGCTATCGTACGATTAAAGTACAACTATCGCTACGTACTATCGTATGACTACGTATCGTACGAATTAAGATTCTTATCTTAATGTGCAAATATGATTAAAAATAGTGCATAATATATTGTGCCGAAGCTATTTCTGGGATGCAAATTTCTCTCGTTAGACAAAACATAATTACCTTAAAAATTATTTAATATAGTTTCTCATGCATAAATATAATCTAAATGCGTAAAGTAATTTTTAGGAAAACATAAGATGCCCATGCCAGTTTGTATTGGGCCAAGATTTGGACACATGTATAGATTGTTAAGAATTTATGTAAATTTTAGTTATAGTTTGTGCAAATTGTTCTAATTCACGTTTATTACTTTTTAGTGTTAAAGGGAAATACCATTTAATTAGGAAATATAAGCATTTTTTCCCGTACAAACTCTTAAGTTATTTCATGTGTTTTTTATATTCGGATTATTTTAAATGATTATTGTTAGGCTTTTACTGTGCAAAATTTTTCATTCTGTATACTTAAATTCTAAAAATAACATATAAACTTTCCAGTCCCCAAAGTGTGCACAAAGTGACCGTAGAACGACAAACCAAACCACGTTTTTCAAGGCGGCCTGGTGGCCAATTGGCTAGATCTCTTGTCTTTGGTATCATAGTCTTCAGATCGAATCCTCGTTAAACTAGGTCTTGGTCTAATTAGCTTAAAGTGGGCACAAAATGACCGTAGTGAGACAAACCAAACCCAACGTTTTACACACGCACACATACATATAATAATTCTAAATGACTCATTGCATTTTTACCAAAGCCTTGCGACATCAATGCAGTCAATTTCCCAATTATTCGAAAAATTTCCCAATCTGTCTTTTGAACATTCCCTCCTGCCTCTTACAAAACCAGAAATATCCAAGACCCCCTGTCGTACTTCTACATCTTTACCAACCCTTTTGCTCCGGCGACACCGAACCCAGCCGCTATCGTGCTATTCAAATCATGTTCAATGCCATTTGAAATTCATGAAACGGAAAATAAAAAAAAAAAAGGGTTGGGGGGAAAGAATCAAAGAGAAGAACTCGCAACGAACGAAAGCAAAAGGGAAGGGAAATAAAAAAGCGAATGGATAGCACACGCACAGATATCTGTGCAGCGGGCGGTCGTGCCATCCTTTCTGGCTTCCTTGGCACTGAGCGACAGCAAGATGAGTAATGAATGTTCTAGAGATGAAAGGACTATCTTCCCGTGCTATGGATTGTCACGATCGATTTCTTTTCTCTTGGCTGTTTGACTTTCTGGAAAGGCAGATGCTGGGGCTGTTCCCTGGAGGCCGCTGGCATTTGTTGGCCTCGCAGCAAGTCTCTCTGTTTCTGGGCTTTTTTGTTGATCTGATGGCTTTGTTGGGATTATTGCGTCCCGCCTCATTAAGGGAAGTGGGGCAGGTGGGGCAGTACAGATCTTGGTAAGACTGCTGAGGGGGTGAGAAATTGATTGTGGGGGTGAGAAGGTTTTGATGGCAGATGAAGTCGTTATGCTTTCCTCTTTGTAAAAGACATGCTGCCATTTATTGTTTTCATTTTTTTTTTCTATCATATTTTTTCTAATTTGAGATCCATTTCATTATTCTTATTCGACGACGATTTGCCAAGTTGACGGGGAGAGCCTTGGTTGCATAGCAACCTCTATTTCCTTCTTTGTAAATGAGAGAAGTTTTAAGCCTATTGATTTGATAGAAATGGAGTAAGACATACACTCAAGAGCCAAAACATTATGATCACCCTACATTTTGCAATGAACTCGCCTGGATGACGTGGAAGGCACGTGATCAGGTGGAAGTGGTATTTAACTGGTATTAAGTGGTGGTATTAATCCATGCCAAGGCGGGTTGAAGCTGTGTTGCGCGCCAAAGGTGGGCCAACTCGTTATTGACAGGTGGTCATAATGTTTTGGCTCTTGAGTGTATATATATTAATTATTCTTATTCTTGGATCCCTCACCCCTTTAAGGTTCAGAAAACTAACGAATTGTTTTGATATATCCTTTAGCTTATTTTTTAACACTTAATGTTGATTTATATGGTCAAATATCAAATTGAATCGCTTACAACTGAGGCTAAATATAAATTATTAGATCTTAAAAACGTTTAGAATTATTTTGGGGAAGGTTTTCACAGTATGGTTTATATAATCAAATTTCAGTGCAATTTAAAATTATTCAAACTATCTTATGTAACTAATATAGCCTTTTTTAAATATTGACCGTGTTTGAAAAGTAACAATTCATACTCTCTTACTAAATGCATTATAATGTAGAGGTATCTCATGAATTCAACTTTCTGGCCACTCCCTTTCCATTGAATCGTCAGACATCAACATTTTGAGACTAACTTATAAGGGACCATTGAATGTGATGAATAAAGTATTTATTTCCGGTATCATGAATATTGAAATACCCCCCAAGATTAACCAGTCGTATGAAATTAAAAAGAATTAATGTTTTATAAGATAATTATTATTTTTAATAATGCCGACGAACATTGAATAGTCAATTAACCGGCGACTTTACAAAATTTCTTCTCGCTTTCGTAATTATTTATTTTCGCTTATGCACAAGCTCTAAATGTGTTGATATATGATTCTTGTTTTAGTTCTCCGTGATGATATGCAATTTCTATAGTTTCATATTAAATAAATTGCATTACATGAAACTTTTCTTGATGCGTACTTACTAAAAATGCTATCGGTATAATCTAACATTTTGAATATGTATCATTTTTCATAAAATCCTTTTAAGTTGATAAAAGGGAATTGAAAATATCTCGGCACTTATTTACATATTACATAACACGCATAAAAGATTTGCATTAAGATATTTCAGCTCTATATCATTAACAAATGCTCTTTTAGTGTTAGTGTCTAGTTGAATATTCTGGAAACCTTGTTGCTGACTTTAATTTAAATGTGAAAATTATTCAAAATAATAAGGAAATAAGTGTATCCTAATTTGCAATCCTTGACTTTTGCCGCGTTTGTATTCTTGTAGATTATTAATTATTTACATTAAAAGTTTTTTTATATAACGTGAAGGAAATTTTAACTATTCTGCTGCTCAACTAGTTACATTAAAATGTAATAGTTTTAGTTATTTAATAAAATCATAAATAAAAATTTACTCTCTCTATATATTTTTATGTTGTCCTGGTACGTGCTTTATTTCAATTTCGAGTTATTAGTAAATCTTTACTCTTTTGCAGGAATTCTTTCTGAAATTTAATCTGCTCTTTGTTAAAAATAATAATAATAATAATAATAGAAGTCTCTTAAAATCTTTTAGCAATGTTATTGGAACATTTGTAGTGTCTGCTGGAATTTAATTTCGTGAACATTTTTAGTCTAACGTTTTGCTTCTTCGTATTTTGCTAAATACAACATTTTTTAGTTTTGATAAGTTTTATTAAAACAAATATCGGTGAAAAGTTCAAATTATTGTTTGGGAAATTACGAAGAAAAAAATTGCTTTGAATATTGTAAAATTAACAGCTACAATGCAATGAAAATTATTATAAATTTAAAAAATATTCATGTTATTGTCAAATCTGTAATATGTTGTCTTTGATATATTACAATATGTCTCCTTAAAATTTCAGAAAGATTCATCAATAATTTTTTTTTTTTTTTTAGATATTGTGATTTGCGTGTGGAATTTAAATTCAATTTTTCAGAAAATGCATATAAAGTATTCACTTAAACCATTAATTAATTTAGAAAAGCATAAGTCAATGAAAAACTACCATTATAATAGCTCAAAAAACTAGAACATCGTATCAGCATTCAAGATAAAATGCAAGTATCAGTTTAAAGGGAAACCAAACCTACTGTTGCCAAAATGTTTTAAATAAACATACTGTAATAATAACTTGTACAATCAATAAATCGCAATTAAATCTTTAATTTCTTAAATAGATAGTAAACAATAATAGTATAAAAAACAAACAATGTAACTTCCTATTCGAACATTGGCTTTGAACCACACATCCGGTTTGAAGACAATGTTACAAATTAACAATAAAATCACTACATTTTCTCTTCTATTTATCGTAGAGTAAAAACAAAGATAGTTTTGGATAGCAGAATGACTAGGTTTTAATTTAAAAGATATATATATATATAAATAAAATTAGGAAATCTGATCAACGATTATTTTAAAACGTAGTCGCATATCTTAATGCTTTTTATTTGAATACTATAACATTTACAATATTATGAGGAAAGATAGTATTAATATTAAATTTTTCCCCTCAAATGTTATGATAACAGAATAATCTTAATTTGGTTTGTTGCAAACACAATTCTCTTTTTCTAAATTATTTTCAGAAATTCACAGTATATTTATCCTGCATATTAAGAAATCCAAAAAGTTTTAATTAACAATCTAGTTGAGTTGTCAATTAAAATTTAATACTTAAATGGTTTAATTAGTTTTCTTTCTTTTATATATAATAATTTATCCTTGTATATTTCTTTTGGATGAAATTCTATCTGATTTGTAGTTAAAAATTACGAAAATTAAATCCTTGTTAATTATTTTTAATTAAATAAATTTATTTTTTATTACTACCCGATTTTCGCGCCACCAGATGGCGGTTTATTCATAGGAAGTGATTAGTGCCATCTGTTAGCGTCATTAGTTCAAACAACAAATTTTTACTCCGTTAATTTTTATTTTACTTTTCAAACAAGCGCTATTAAATTCTTTTATAAAGATAACATATTAAAGGCGACAAAATATCTATATATTGAGGATAGTTGGACAAGAATGATTTTTTTTTAAAGCAAACTTATATTATTAAAAGCAAATTATTTAAAATCTCGAACTTTTAATTCTGCGGCCAATATTTATTCTCAATAAAATTCTCCGAAATCAAAAATGTTTAATTTTTTTTATAGCTGGCAACACAGGGAATTATTTACTAATGAATATTATGTCGAGAAATTCTTTGGATGAATTCCGGAAATCTGGACAACTGCCAAATATTCCAGGGCGAAGACACTAGTGAATCCCTAGACATTATAGCAAAAGAGAACCTAATTCGCTCCATTAAGGAAAGCCCGGCAACTAATGCTCTGGAGCTAACTGCACTGGCAATTTCTACTGAAACTATTCGCTGTTCGACGAAAACCAAATAACCATGACCGTTCGTCGGCGAACGAATCGGTTTCTAAAAGATTTTCGTATTCTCGAAATTAATCCGTTAGGCTCATTTAAATTATTCATTCTTAAAGAAATTCAAGAAAATTAATTGAAGAATAAATTTTCGGAATTGATGGTTTACAGTTTGTCAACTATTCATTTAGGTTCTTAGAGAGCGATTTAGAATAGTAAAATTTCATATCGATTATGTATGTCATTATGAATTATTGTTATGTATGTAGTTATGTATTATGTCGTGTATGATAAATGATTCGATGTCACATTTAAGAAACTTTTATTTTCGAATGCAGCGACCAATGTACGATAATTTCATAATGTAGAGTACAGGTTGTGCAGTTGGATTGTAACTGGATGTGTGTTGGGTTAAGACTTGAGGCACAGGTTTGAGAAATCGCAGCTTTATTTTGCACACGCACAAACACCACACACGTACAATTTAAAACAGAAAATATTAAACACATTTAAAGACAAATAATTCTAGATTCATGGAGGGATTCCACTTCTGAGTCGAAAACCGAAACTCGGTTACACATAAGGTGCGCACAAGATACTTCCTCCGGGTGAGAATCTGTAGGCCGAGTTATATGCAGATTGCGTTAAATATATTTCCTCTCGGGATGAGAGACTGTAAACTAAACGCTTCTTAATAGAAGCACGTAGTTGCGCTATACTTCCTCTCAGATGAAAGTCTCGAGTCTTGGCCATTTCTCCTGAACGCCACAAAGGCGCTTTCGCCAGTGCGTAAGAGAAAGCATGGTTACAATATATCTCTCAGTTATATGCTAGCTTTTCTAAGTTCCTAGCGTTGCTCATTGGCAATTTGCGCAGTTAGCGTGTAGGAAAGCTGATGTTCGAATCTGATGAAGGCATTGTTGTAGTCGCTGCTTTCGCAAACGAGGAGATTCGATGGCGATTGTGTAAAGTATCTCGCATCGATGGTAGTCTGCCTGGTGGGGAGTGTTCCACGTTTTCTTCCATACGAGACTGAAATACAGGACAGATGCCCCTAAAGATTTTCCCAGAAGGCGCAGCGGTCCTCCCCTCAACAGCCGTCGGAGGGATGTTCGTGGTCTACATGAGACCCCCTGATATTCCACTCTCACCTTTCTAACTGGTAAGGGGTTAAATAGCCCCTAGGTACGGGGGGAGGGGTGAGTGGTGAACAGGTTCTCACATTAGATATATGAATTATATCAATTAATATTATTTCTCTATATATCCGCTTTAAAAAAAATATTTTTAGTTATACCGCATTAAACTGTAGGTCCCAGTCTAATTAGCCTAAAGTATAAAAAATGACCGTAGAGCGATAAATCAAACCAAATCTAATAGTATGCCTTGGTAAACCCAATCAATGAATAATTTATAACTTTTTAAAATTAATTTAGGTTGATGAAACTTCAACAAAATGTATATATTTTCTCTCTATTTTGCTCGCTAATTTGCAGTTGAATAACAATTCCAAGCGTCGTACAACTACTGGAATATCCAGACTTATTGTAATATACCTGTTATGGTCTCATTCAGAAAAGAAATATTTATGCTTATGCTAAGGACAATGAATATTTAAATTTAAAAAGGGAAATTCCCCAAATATATATAATATAGTTTTTTCTTCGTATATTTCAACTCTTCTTTTCTAACCACAGTATTTTTTCGATTTCAGGTGGCAAATACTGACTGACCTAATAAAGGAAGATGTTGGTGCAAGCCGCTCGCCACTGTCCCCAGCATGTTCTGTTTTCGCTGTGGAGGCGGAAGAGCCTTCTGGTGGGATGCATCATGATCGCCTCGGTATTCGTGGTCTGCCTGCAGTTCGGGTCGAACGGAGGCAACGGCCACCTCGTAGAAAATGGACTGCCCCAACAGAACGACAGAGAGGAGTTCCCATTGGGCATGGCAGGGGTCGGAGGAAGTCACAAAACGCTCATACCAAGAAGGAACCTCTCTGCCCTGAACCAAAGACAAGACCAAAATTCAATAGGAGTTGGTGAAATAAGAGCTGGACAAATGATGGATATGAATGGAAAACCGCCAAGGTTAACTTCAATTGTTCACATTTTTGTAGCTAAAGCGAAACTTTTATCATTATTTTCGTTTCATAAATGCTGCTTCTATTATTTTGTACGTAACTGCAACTTCTGATTAATATATAAATATAAATTTAGGAATACAATCGTGTTTGGGAAACAATCATGCTTTTGTTCTTAGTATCATCTAAGTTTGTCAAGAATTTTAGAGAATGTAAAATAGGCCAAATCGCAAAATAAGGACCATTGGGATTTATTTTTTTGTTGCGCCAACTGGGCGATAAGTCGCCAAATGTGGTAACTCGTGTTTATTGTACTGTTTGCAATTCATTTCACTGGTAATCGCAACCCATTACTTAATGCACTTTATGAAGATTTTTTTGACGACAAATATCAACAACCCCTATTCTGCGATTTTTTGCCAGATCCTAATAATCTAGGGTTTGGATTATTAAAAGCTGTTTATGCATAAATATATATATATTATTAAATATCTGTAAAAAAAAAAAAAAAAAATTGGCAGGAATATAAATATTTACTTCTAAGATTAAAATATTGATTTTACTTTAAAAAAATTTAATATGGATTTTAATTTATTTGGATTATTCAGATGAAATTCATAAAAAGAAATCGTTCAAAAAAAGATCATGCTTGAATTAAAATCTTTTGTTGGTGTATTTTTTAATAACTACAGTTTTAAAAAATTTTAATGAAAGTATGTATACAATCTTTTCTTATTATTAATATTAGAAATACAAAAACAGCATTTATCGTCAAAATTATATTCCAAGAGAAAGAGACAAACCAAAATGTTTGGAAATTTAAAAATGTAGGCAATTGATTTGGATAAAATTATTTTCGTAATTATCCGTTTAAAAAAATTCTAGTTGTCATCAGTTTAATAACTACAAATAACATCAAATATGTGGTGGTTGTTAAATCTGTATCTATCAGAATACTTATCTCAATGGCACATTGGTTTAAATTTTCATAAAGTAAGAAAGAAAATTTGTGCGCAAAATTATCTTTTAAGTAAAAATTAATTTTGTAAACTTAGGAGTTAATCACCAGTTGTTCCTATTGGGAAAGCGTACCAACTTCAATTAAATAGTGACGTGCTTTTTGATTTTATGAAAATTTTAAAGCAGAGATATTGTTTCATTGGTTATTCTAATTATTTCAATTTAGTCATTTTGGCTTGACTTAAGAAGTTGAAGTTTGATAATTTATCTTCCCAACTCGTATCTAAAATAAAACATATAATACTTTGTGATTTTGATCATCACTGGATGCTAATAATTTAAATAGAATCGTTGGTATAAGTTTTCCTGCTATAATGTTTAATGCTGTTAATTTTTTTAATGTTTCACCTTATATATTTTGAAATGTTCTACTTAGTTGTAAGCAAATCCCAAATAAAATATTTAACAAATTATTCATGGTTGCTTTAATTAATATATATAAGGGATATTAAATTGGCAAACACATTTGTTTGTAAATAACTTAATTTTCTTTGTCATTTGTTTTTTATAGATATCAGCAACAAGCAGGAGGAGATCCCCACGCTCTAAACTATGTTGGTGGTAACAACAACAATCGTCTTCTGGAGCGCCTGCATGCATACGATGGTGGCAAAGCATTGCCCAATCCTGCACCCAACAATTGGCAAGGAGGTCCCCAAGGCCAAGAGCAAGAGAAAACGTGGCAATATCAGAAGAATGCTGCTAATGGTGGGAATGCTGGCAACACATACTTTATACCACCTTTGCGAGTGGTACATTTTGATTTAAAAGGAGCTCCCCCTAAAGTGTCCTACCTCAAGCAATTATTTCCTATATTGAAAGAAGCAGGTGCAAATGCTATCCTTGTAGAGTATGAGGACATGTTCCCTTTTACCGGACCATTAGCTCCTGTTACAGCAAAGAATGCTTATTCCAAAGATGATGTTCAAACCATTCTTAATTTAGCTAAAACTCATCACTTTGAGGTCATACCATTAGTTCAGACTTTTGGTCATCTTGAATTTGCCCTTAAATTAAAAGAGTTCAGAGAATTAAGAGAAGTTGATGACTTTCCTCAAGCTATATGCCCATCAAGAAATGAATCCTTTACTTTAATTGAGAACATTATTGATGAAGTCATGGCCCTTCATCCAAATATAAGATGGCTACATGTTGGATGCGATGAAGTTTTTCATTTGGGATATTGCAGCAAATGCATGAGATTGGATCGAGACAACTTGTTTCTATCTCATGTTGCAAGAGTAGCCAAATACGTGAGGGATAAGCATAAGGTAAAGAAGAATATATATGTAATATTATAACTTTGAATTAAAAAGAAATTTTTTAAACTTGATAGTCAATGAATCCGTTATAAAAAAGTAAGATTAATTAATAATTAATTAATTTAACAGTGTTTTGAATTGGTTTTATGTAATACTAAAAACTATTAAGATCATTCTACTTATATTTGAGATTTTTATTTTTATTTTGAATGATCGAAGGTTTCATTGTTTATTATTGTAGTAAAATAATAATTTGTATGACATAAAAATAATACTATGTTAAAAAGACGATGAATAACCTACGCTAATATACCTCTTAATTATAAGATTGACAACATATTTATTCAATGATATTGTTTTTATTTTTAAAAATGTGCTTTCTATTAGTATCTTAGTTTGATATATTACTTTTCTCATATAGGTAATACCAATTATATGGGATGACATGCTTCGTCAAATGCCTACAGAAAAACTCAAAGAATTTCAGCTTGGAACTCTTGTAGAACCTATGGTATGGACATATGTAAAAGATGTATATCGCTTCGTTCCCTACAATGTATGGATGTCCTACAGTGAAGTCTTTCCTTTTGTGTGGGCTGCCAGTGCCTTTAAAGGAGCTTTTGGAGAAACTCTAACAGTCCCTAATGTAAAGATGCATCTAGAAAATAATGAAGCTTGGTTGGATGTGATGTCTGAACAGCATAAGAAATTCAGCAATTTCAGAGGTATTGCCATTACTGGATGGCAACGCTATGACCATTTGGCCACATTATGTGAACTCCTACCAGCTGGAATACCATCTTTGATTATTGATCTTCTCACAGTGACCCAGGGTTATTTCAGCCAGCAGCTCTTCACCAAATTTCATCACATTCTGCAATGCACTGTACATCAGAGATCGCAAGTTGATTTTGAAACAGATCCTCATCTCTGGCAGAGAGCCTCTTCCTGTTTCTTCCCTGGTTCAGCTGTTTTCCGCATGACACAACATCACAGTGAGGCCATCAAAAGAGTGGATGATTACCTGTATGATGTCACTATACATAAAGCCTGGCTCACTGATTACAATGTTCGACACAATATCTCAAGTCCAATGCGAGTGGATGAAGGCCTAGCTGATTATTCTTCTGTTTATTATCCACTCACATCTTTGGTACGAACGGCAAGGGACGCTCTACGAGAAGTATACGACGAGTATACTGTTTCAGAATGGATAGAACAGAACATTTATCCATCTATAGTCAAACTGGAGAAGCTGTGGAAAGAAGCAACTAATCTTAAAAGACCCAAAGTGTGGCCGAAAAGACCACTGCCTCCACTTGATTTACTTAAGAAATACTCTGTTGGAGTATTGAATGATGACAAAGATGATAGTGCAGTTGTACCAATGGTATAACATTATACAAAACAGCAATGTGAAAAAAATTTTTGGAGGGAATTTTAGAATCCTAAAATTTTTTTGTTAATTGACTTACTTGAGAGACAAAGAATGGAAAATTTGATAATTTTGGATGTCTAGGTTTCATGAAGTGCATGGATTACTGACATGTTCTCTCAGCTATATTGATAGAAGAGAGAACAAGTGACAAAACTTAGAACTTCAAAGTTAGTTAGTTGTTCAGTACAGTATAGCATTCACTTATATAATTCACACTTTTGCTATTGACAGCAAAAGGTTGCTTTTAGAACTCTCTTAACAAGAGATATGATACAAGCTGCCAATACATATAAAGACCTAGTTCGAGTTTTATCGAACTACATTACTTAATACAGAAGATACATTAGAAGAAGACCAAAGGGCTTGGTCTTAGTTCCTGAATGAAAAATAAGTCTGGAACATTTCATACAGACTATGAGTGTCCTCAAACTGAACAGGACATCCACTTGTGATCTCCTAACATTTACCAAACCTAATGAGGTTTATTTTGCCTCAGGTTCACAAAATTCACTAGTGCAAGCATTGACAAAAAGACATTGTGAAATCACTTGCTCAAGCTATATCAACTATTGCTCTCGGATTAGTTCAGATTTATTCTCCAAATATAAATAATTCTATATAAGTCAGTTATTTTTAAATGTCTTCAGCAAAACATACTTGTTATAGTTATTTATAAAAAAAATGTTCGTTGTAAACACCAAGTTTTATGACATTATCTTCTGGTAAAAAAGTTGACCAGTCTGTTTTAGAGAGGCTCTTCATAGGTTGGAATGAATATGCATGTCAAGAAAGTTAATTTGTACTCATGCCTCACATGCTTTACAGTCTGTGATTTATAAATACAGGCTTAAAATTGTTATATAATTCATTGAGTTTTAACTAATTTATATATAGTGTTTTTTATATTTCAATTCTGATCATATCGGTTGTAACATAGCACATAAAGCATTGTGAATTTATCCTCATTTTGGCTTTTGTGAGCATACTTTATGTTTTGAGTAAAAATAAGATGTACCAGGGCTTTTCAAATTAATTTTGATCTAGCACATGGTTAATTGATAAATAACAAATTTTCGAGAATTATAAATTTATCTTCTGTAACAAACTAAATTTTAGTAAAAATGTGTTCAAAATGATTAAGACAGGGAAATCTTTATGTAAATAGTTATTTTAATGGGAAATAGTTATATTCTATTTGTCTAATAAGATAAAGACAAGTATTACTTCTAGTTTGCATGATACAAAATAATTTTACACGCAATTGTTATGGTAAAAATTTTGAAAAGCTCTGAAATACACTTTTAATATTCATAATTCATTTGAACATCTTTCCCAGTGGTGAAAGTACAAATTTATTTGGAAATAATTGTGAAGCCTTATGTGTTTGTGTTACTCGAAATATCAGGGTATGAGATTAGATTAATTTTGGTGCTTTTGCTTTTTATCTTTTATTTTTTAATGTAATGTAAATTAACAGCTTGGATTTATTTTTCTCTTGGCTTTTAGAAATTTTTTATCATTAAAACAAAATCAATTGCAGCTAATTTTGTGTTTTCTGTGAAGTTTAATTTTAAAAGTGCTTTTCATTTTCTAGTCAAATCATGAATGAGTTATCAATAACCACATAACCAAAAACAAGCTTTGAGATGCAAATTTTAAATTTACAATATAGTAAACTCATCTAATATTGAGATAAGGCAAAGGAAATGTTATCAGTAATGTTTATATGTAAAAATAATACATTCTGCGTATGCTAGTACAGTTACTTAAGGGGAAAATTAGTGAAAAAAATTTTTTAGTAATAATCGTAACAAAAATCAGGATGTTGAAGTGTAGATAAAACGAAATAGAATTTTAAACAAAAGTTATATAACAGGCACACAGATCAGTTTAAAGCAAATTTTTGCTTAATAGTTTGATGGCAGATTCTTTGAGAATTAACACTTTCTCTAAGTAAATTTTTGAAAAATATGAAATTGGCAACAAATATTTGCATCTCTCTGCTTTGGATTTTTAAATTAATCAAATTAAATGTTCTTTTAAGTATCTTAGTACTTAATGACTAACCAAAGAAGCTACTGATTTCATTTTAAATGTATAATGATTAATTTGATAGCAAAATTAATATTTAGTAATTTTTGTCAATAGAACTAAAAGGAATGATGAGCAAAACAATAAATCACTTTTTAAATCTTATTTATTTCTGGATGTTGTCTTGTAAAATCAGAATTATAGATATTAAATATGAAGTTTTCATAAATTGAATGGTCTCTTTTCTTGTGTATTACATATCTTCAACTTAACCAATTAAAGTTTGGCACACAATACATGACTAAATATAAAGTTACATAATCTGACATTTAATACTGAGAAATACATTCTGTTTTTTAAAACAAAAACAGAATTCTTTAACACTCATTCTGCAGAGTTATAAGTATAAAGAATCGATGTATTTTTACTGTAATCCATTGGAAGTTCAAAATCTGTTGCTTTCGAACCTAGATAGGCAGCTCCAATAGCTGATGAATTTGTTAATGTCATCAGAGTGCACTTTTTATAGTGCTTTTCAATTCCAGCAACAAAGCCTGTAAAGAAAGTAAATATTAGTAATTCAATCAAAAGAAGAAAAAAATTCCTCAATAAGAAAAAAATTACCTTTTTCCAGCAAAGGCCAACTTTTGAATACTGAACCAACACAAACAATTGGTAAACCAGTTTCACTTTCAAGCAAGTCCTGTAAATGAAATCAATTCAACACATTAACTGCCATATGATGTACATTTGAACTATTATACTCAATCTTTAATCAGATATTTCCTTCTGCTCATTAAAAATAAGGACATCAAGTGATAAAATATATTAAAATCCATAAATAAAATGTTTCCTTTACACTGAAACCAACTAAAATGGTTGTGCATGTAATTCATTATATTTATAATAATGTAAAAAAAAAAAAAAAAGCTTGCATAACAATTTACTTTCAAAATATAACAAATAATAAGCTGTGTATTTTTATAATGTTTTAGAGAATAGCATTTAAAAAGCCATTTGATTCAATAAAAAAATTTCCCATCAGTTATAACTCTTTAAAATTAGAAAATTACATATATATGAAGGTATTTAATAACCACTTAATCTGGATAAAAATTTGAGGTAATTCAATAAAACAACCTTGTCAACTTATTTCTAAGCAAAATGAAATATTAATTTAATTTTTATTAAAATTTATACATGCTGAAAAAAAAATTGATTAAAGTATTCATTAGAGGTATTAATATAATAATAAGTCAGCTTTAATGTTATATAAATCGAGTAGTAATTTTAAATGAAATTATTTTATACCCATATTATTATCAATTAATTATATTATAAATAATACATTTCAATTGCACATAAAAACTTAATCAATAGTTAAAAATTATTTATAAATTTCATGTCCATTGCTACTTTAAAAGATAGACATTTGTAACTGATATCGAAAGAACACAATTGTTTTTTTGTCTATGTATAAAATTCATTTAATTATGTAATGATGTTGAATAAAATTATTTTAAGTTTTGGCAATGAAAATATATATGTCAAACCATGTACTTACACTACATATTACATTAAAAACTTTTACCATAAAATTATTCAAATGGCACTATTTAATATAATAAATTGGGTGTTAAAAAATTTCTTTATTCTTAGATACTTTTAACAAAGAAAGTAGCAGTGGCGGTAGAACTAAATCTTTGGCTAATCCTTTCAAGACACCACTCTGGTCATAACAGGGTTTAGGAAAAGTATAAAAAGCAAATAAATATACACATGTCCTCATATTTACTAAATCAGCAGAAAAAGCCATAGGCCAATGTGTTGTCCTCCTGATTCATGAATGAACAGAGAATTTTCATCTATTACATCAACAACACCTTTGATTCTGTTTTTAAAATGCTATACTTGTTTGAAGTCAGAGAAATCATTATCAATTGAATAAATTTCGAAGTCTGTTTTCACAGTCATTTTCCCTACTAAAATTATTTCCAGTTTCATAATTATAGCTTCTAAAATCCATGAATACAACCAACATGTTTTACATTCATTCAGCATGCCAATTATCAGCAAAATATTAAATTTTAAAAATCTGTTCCAGGACTATTCATTACAAAATATTTTTGTATAATAAATATTTGGCACAACTGCAGATTTTATACAATAAAATGTTTAAGTAATTTGATAAGTGATCTCAATTAGATTTATTTTTATTTATAATTTCCAATACAGAACCTCTATTTAATCATGCAATCAACAGTTAGACACATTCTATAATTCAGCATTAATCAAATCTTCACTTTTGTATTTTTTTTTTTTTTTTCATATAGATACTTGTGTTTGTAAACCACTACATGGCAACATAATACTGCTTGTATTCAACATTTATTTATATTGTTTACATGGGTCCAGAATGTGCTCACACACATTAAATATGTACATGTTTTAATCACTTAAATTTTCATCTACAGTGCTTTTTGCTTTGATATTCCCCTTAAAACTATACTGATAACCAGGAATGGCCATAGTCCAGAATATGCCGGATTAAAGAGTAGTTATTATACTATTGTTTACACTAATTTCAGAAATAATAATAGTTATTTAATAATTTTATAAAGCATTTTCTAATGATAAGTATTTATGCATTATAAAAAATAATCTAAGAAAAAAATTTGACATACTTTATGCACTTTAGGTTTCAGAGCCACAGCCATAGCTCCTAAATATCTGCCAGCTTCATAAAATAAGTGACAACAAAGAGGGTCTTTATCTTTAAATGCAGCTAAATAATAAAATCAAAAATATAAGTTTTATCAAGTAAAAGAATTAAACTTCACAATAAAATTTTAAATAAAAAATATTTACCGATATTATAATTTAATTATTTATAATTTGTATCAAAATGATATGAAATAAACTGCCATTTAGAAATTAAAAACAAGTTTAAAGTGAACAAGAACAAGTTTAAAAGTGTATACAATAAATTGTTGTCAATCAGAAATTCAAGAATTGAAACATTTTAAATTGTCATTAATTGAACTGTAGTCAATAATAATCAGATTTTAAAAAATATTTGCTTTAAAAAGTGTTACGACAAACGTGAAACTATAAAATTAATTTGAAAATTAAAGGAAAAAAAATACACCTTTATATGATTGTCTTTTTAACATTTGATGATTAACCTCTTTATAAACATCTATAAATTTAATAAATTATATAATACAAGTTCATGAGAAAAATACTTTAGAAAGTAGTAAATAAAATTTTGAATAAAACCAATGGTGAACAAAAAATATTTTGAACTCCTTAAATTAGAAACTGTTTTGAATTAAATGGAATTTAATGGGAAAAAAAGATTTATTTAATATACAAGGATGTTGATTGCAATTTATTAAAAAAAGGTACACAAAAATATATTTTACCGATTCAAATCTTTTCTATTCAAATGAATACATTTTCTGAAAATTAACACCTATAATTTTGAATTTTGACTAAAATTTTAAATAAAAAAGGAAAAGTGTTTATTATTTTTTTAATTGATTACATTTTTATTTCATCATTTAAATTTAATTTACTCTTCCTATTTAATAAATTTATTCAATGTGATTTAAATTATATATATGCTGTCAAATAAACAAATTAAAAAAAAAAAATTTTAATGCAAAATTTACTTCAACATAAGAAAAATAGTTAAATTAAAAAAAAAAATTAATATTTTTGAATTTTTCTAAAAATATATTAAAAAATTACCTTCAGCAAGTTTTGCACAAAGTCCTGCAAAGCTAGTTTTATTAAAATTAGCATAGCAGTGCTCCAGTATTCCAAATTTATCAACAACCTAGGAAATTCAACATCATTATGACATACTGGATAATATTTATTTAATAAGAAAAATGTATTAATACATATAAAATATACATTAACATAAAAACATAGTTTTAAAAAATAAAATTTGGTATATGAATTAATATTTTATGTTACTTAAAATTATAAAATAGAAACACTCTTTGTACACATTAATCAGTTTAACATATCGTGTAATGCATTTAGTTGAAAATTGATATAAAAAATTAAAGCATTTCATTCTCTTCCTTGAAATTCAAGCTATGGTTTTCATGCATTTTGAAAAATGAAAGATATCTCAGATTTGGTTTGTCGCTCTACGGATATTTTTGCACATTTTAGACTAATTAGACCAGGACCTATAATTTAACGTGATTCGAACCCCTAACAAAACATCCATGCCAGGATTCGAACTTGAAGCCTATGATATGGAAGGCCAGAGCGCTAGCTAATTGGCTGTCAGGCCGCAACAGATGTGTTAGAGAACCTGCTTTATATAATACCATGTGTATACAAATTAAATGCATCCATAAAATATCTTCGTTAACTTTTTAAATTTCATTGTCATCCCACTTAACTGATTACAGAAGGAATACTACTTTCTTGAATTTAAATATGAAAATAGATATGATTAAAACACTATGAAATTTTGTAAAAGCCAATTAATTAAATTACTATGATTTCCTGCCCAATATAATATGCTAAAAAGTTTTAGAATTTATCAGTACAAATTATATTCATTTAATCCATCTTATTTTTGTCAGAAGCCTGAATAAAAATAAAAAGAGTTACTTTTAAGAAGACTTTTCTACAGGATAACAGATGGAACTTTTACAAATTATTGGAAATTTGTTCAAAAATTTAATTGCATTTAGAACTGGATAATAAAGATTTGATTTTTTCTAAACAGATTCATGTACCCTTTTTGTTTATTTCAACTTTACGTATTTCTGTAGAATATGAATGAAAAATATATTATGTTTTTACCATGGTGCTTTAATCTATTTTATATAATTTTGTCCTTAATGTTTATATTTTTTTAATATTATTTTGCCATCAAATAAAATCTCCACAGATAAATAAAAATGGAATCTTATAGCCATAAAAAAAGTCATAGATAATCATAATGTGCAAATTAAAAGTTTTCTATGACTAGAAATTACAAAGTAGTAATAGTAGACAGGAAGCTGTGTCATTCTAAATTTTTGTGGGGATATTCGCTGTGGGCAGGAAGTGACATAATACTAAATGTATCACCAGGATTAGGAGTGAATAGGTTTAATGATTGGAAATTATGGATTATAGGCGGAAATTATGGTACTGCAGAAGCTGAATTATAAATTCAAATTTGCCATGAAATTTAAAATGTTGAAAATTAATGAATGACTAAAAAATGGAGTAATAAATGGAATCACAAAGTTTCTTTCATTATAATAATAAGTGTTTGTGTGTGCTAAATTATATAAATGTTTTAAAATTTATTATATATTACATTTTGCCCATTATATAAAGTACTAACAATTTTTTTATTTTGCACTAAAAATGCTTTAGTTGAAATTTTAATTAAATCATATTTGAAATAATTGGCTATAGTAAGATTTTCCTTCATTTATTTATTAATTAATTATTATAGTGCTTAATAACTGTATATTATTCCTTTCTGGCTATTTCGCATATTATATTGATATTTAATTTTAAAATCTTTAATTTTTAATTAATTGAAAAATAAACAGAAAAATTTTGAATATTTCTAAATTAAAGTGGTATGGAATTCAAATAGAGTTATGAATAGGAAGTCAAAGGAGTTTTGACCATTAGATATCTGATTATAGAAATAATAAGTTTGTTTTCAGGCATAATACTAGGCTATATTAGTACATTCTTTGACAATATATGAAATAATAAATGTAAATATGATGGTGAATAAAATCTTCTGTGAAGACTTTCTACTAATTAGGATTTTCAATTGCTTAGCTCAATATATTTAAACATCTCAAGTTTTGTTAAAAATTTCAAGAAATGGAAATTAATATTTTGTTGATTTTTAAAATTTGGAAGAAAAGATGAATTTATTTCAGCTATTATTCACCACATCTAATTTTCTATTTTTAAAGAGAATAGTATATAATTTTAAAAAAATAACTTCTTTTTATCTCTTTTTCAATACATATTTTTTAGTATATTTTACATGAAGAAAAATATTTTTCATTAAGTGTACAATCTAATTTTATATAAAAATATTTTAAAAAAATATATAATGGACTTAATAAGAACATGGATATGATGAAAAAAAAGTAAATTCTGAATAAAGCAATGAAAACATAAATAGTCAACATTGAGATACCTTGATTTCAATTTTTTCCATGAAGTTAATAGTAAAAAAAAATTTTTTTAAGAATTCAAAATAAAATGAATTTCTCCTCATTAAAATAAGGAAATTTTATCAACAATTTTGAATTAAGTAATATGGTTACAAAAGAGTAGATATTAAGCTCTTACATTTTTTACATAAATTAAAATATCAAAAAAATTTGTTTAAATAATTGTCATAATAAAATATTAAAGCTATATTGTCATATATTTATTAAGGCATAGACACTCATAAATAAATTAAAATGGTAAATTCTGATAATTTAATACTTTATAAAATAAAATAAAGCTTTGTAACCAAATACAATGCAAAAAATTATTTAAAAACTCACTTTGAAATGCTGAAGCATAAGTTCTTTAACTTTAGAAGTATCGTGGGGACATTTAACTAAATTATCTTCATCATCAAAGACAGTTTTGACAGCTTTCTGAGAAATCCACATGGCTATAAAAATCATATTACATTTATTTTCTCATTTGCATTGAACAAACAATATAAGTTTTAACTATTTAGGTATATAAAAATGATCAATAATCAAATATTTTTTTAATAATGATTACACTATAA
This sequence comes from Caerostris extrusa, assembly GCA_021605095.1. Lineage (NCBI taxonomy): Eukaryota > Metazoa > Arthropoda > Arachnida > Araneae > Araneidae > Caerostris > Caerostris extrusa. The sequence continues at coordinate 39,089 of BPLR01003948.1, forward strand.
CAGTGGTTCTTCAACTGTGTGGATTCCTACTGAGAGCAGATACATATTAAATGAAGTTCCAAATATATATATGTTTGTGTGGTTCAGAATCCACTTTAAACTGTAGGTCCTGGTCTAATAGGATCGAGAGCGTTGCGGGGGCATTATTACTCGCGTCAGTGGCTTATCTTCAAGTTACACGCACCCTGGGCTAATGCAAAGTGAGTACATCTGTGCAGCGCTTGCCTTAAGGCATCCAAGACCAAGCTGTCTAAGTGTTTGCCAGCTGCATTAGAAATATATATATATACACGCAAATCTTGATTGCTATAAATTTACAAATTGTTAATAATTGTTATCTGATTTAAAAGAAGTTTCTGATTTTCAATCGAAAAGTATTTATAAAGCCAGATCATAGTTATACTAAAAATATAACTATGATTATGGTCTACAAGTGTGTTTTTTTTAAACATCCATAGTTACTTTTCATTTCTATTAATCAAAATTAATATTTAAAGCTGAATAACACATCTTTTTAAAAATTAATAATACAAATAAAACAACAAACAATACAATATTTAATAATTACTAAGTGGGCTTAATTTTAACATAAATGAAAACAAATAAAACATCAAAATTGATATTTTCAACAATTATCAAGCATTTTTAGGGTTAAAGGACGTATAACATAATTTTATCTTATGTAAATGGGGGAGTGGGGTTGCAAGGATAAAAGTTGAGAACAATTACACTATATGATAATAAATAACCAAATAATTACAGTCGAATTACTAAATTATTTATAAGTTTGATTAATAAATATCTGTTGTTTCTTATCTCACTTGGTCAACAGCAACCTCTGGACCAAGTCGATGAACCTATGTGTAAACAAGTCATAATAAAAGGGTAAAAAATGCAGCTTCTTTTTGTTCTTGCATCACAAAAATATGGGGCACCCTAAGGGTGAAGTCTGACTTTACCCCAACCAGTTATACCCCCAAAAACTGGGTTGTCATTTTAGTCACCTTTTATGAAATGCATGGGTTACAGTGGGACTATTGTAATCATCTTTCTCCATACGGACAACAAAGATCGAGATATCAAAGTGTGATGAAATATAAATAATTAACCAACAACCACCAAAGACCCTTATGATAAATAAATTCAAAGATGCAGAGTACTAAACCGTTTTAACTTAATGATAATTTAAAATTTTTATGATATTAGTGCAAGATTTGCTCAAAGCAAAATTTTTATTTATATGAAAAAAAGTCTTAATGAATTATTTAAAGATATTAATAAACTATAGAGAAAAGCTGAATGTGTGTGTGTGTGTGTTTGTTTAATCTGATGAACAGTATAATTTTTTTTATATAAACCCCATAAAAATATGTTACACAAAAAAATTATATTACATATTTAATGATATAAATATCTTTTTATCAAAAATTTTCTTGATCAAAATCACATACTTTAACTTTATTTAATGTAAATACTGGATTAAAACTCCTACAGCTTCACTTTTTCTCCTTGAATTCGTCAAGACCAATTTTGAAATTAATTTCTATAAAACAATTAAGTTTTTAAAGAATTTAGAAAATTATTCCTTAGTATTACTCAGTGTATTTCTAATTACTAATGCTTTAAATCTATATTATAGAAAATAGTGCACTTTTAACTACAACTGATAACAGAAGACTATTTTATTTTATAAATAAATGTGTTAAATGCTAGGGGATTACAATTTTTCCAATTAATATACATGTAAAATTATCAGGTTAAATGATTATAGTCAAATACATTTTTTACTATCACAGAGAGTAATGAAATAATCTATAGTAATTCAGCTATTCATAAATGGCTGATTTATCTAATAAAAAATTATGAAACTAAGGACAATATAAAATACAATTTTAATAAATTAAAAAAATGAAAAAAAATTAAATGATTCTAAGTATTAAAACTAAATTCGGAAACAAATTTTTTTTAAATTCTTTAAATTAAAATAAATACTTATTTACCAGAGGCTTCATCTCCCAATAAATGACCCCAACCTCCACATCGAGCAGTTGTTCCATCAGGATTAATTAACAGAGAATTTGAACCAGTTCCAGCAATCAACACCAAACCACCTATATAAAAATAAGGAAAATTGTAGTTAACTTTCCATACCTTTAAAATTGGTTAGATAATAAACAACAGAAACAAATATTATTATAAAGTAAGATTTGAAATACATATTAAATATGTCTTAAAATAAAAATGGGTTACAATTACTAACTCATTTTTGATTTAAAGTGTAATTTTTTGACATATTATTTATCCATTATTTATTTCATTAAATTAAAACAATTTATATAAAATATTAACTTTTTGAAGAAAAGAAGAATTGAAAGGAGTAAGCCATAAATGCATTATCTTATCACTTATATGAAGATTTTTCAAATAAAAATGAAGAAATTCTTATCACAATTTTTTTTTTAACCAAACACTTGACTTTCAGGTTATTTGCCACTGATATGGCATATCTATATGGATAATTTGGATTTACAGCAAAATGAGCATTACCAGTGGTATACCATATCAGATAACAAGTTTAATAAATGCCTTCTTGCAAGTTTTTCTTTTTATCATTGGATAACTAGAAGGATATCTAGTTCACATTTAAGTTACACAAAAAATAAAAATATTTATTTAAAATGCTTAAAAAACTTTTGCTTAAAAAAATAATATTTAGAGAGAAAAAAAGTTTTCTATAAAATGCTTAAAATAATTTAATTTAAAAGAATCGATAAAATTGAAACCTCTATCGAAAAATGAAATGAAGGTAGTCAACATGTAATTTTTAAATAAAAAATGAAATGTTCTATTTTATACAAAATTAGTCACCTACCTTTGTCTTTAAAATCAGTGCAGCAAAATAAAAAAGATTGGGTGCATTTAATAAAAATGTTATATTTTCATACAAAATAAGTAATGTATAAACACATTTTTTTTTTTTTCTCCATGAAGCAAAAATAAGGAATATCATTTCATATTAAAATCATGTAGAATTTACTCAAGAGTCAAATTAGTGTTGAAAAAGATAACATTTATCAAACGTGATAATGACTCGATAAGATGATTAATGAGGGAATATTAAGGGGACCGGAAAGTAATTTAATTTTTGCTCATGTCAATATTTGTTTATCATTCATCAGCTCATTGTGTACTTCAAAGTAGTGCAAAACATTTTCAAGGTTAAAGTGACTTATTTACTTGTAAAAAAAAAAAAAATTTTTTTTTTTTTTTTGCAATTACAGTAAAAAAGCCAAATAACATAAGACATAAATATCCAACATTGTATTTTTTTTTTTAGTTTCACAAAGGCAGTAACACAATAGTTGCGACCAAAAATATTTATGATAATCAACTTGTCCGAGTGCATTATATATTCATAAATGTCAAAGGTGGGTTTTTTTAATTTAATCCAGCAATTTTGATTTTTTCCCCTTATATTAATCAGGAAGGCCAACAACTTGATGCAATGATGTGTTAAAGGAGGAAGTGAAAACAAATATATATCAGACAATTGAGGAACTGTAAAACATTCTTAGCCAACTTTGGTCAACCATCCAAGAATATTTTCAACAAACAGGTAAAGGATGAAGAGTAGGTGTTTAGGTCCTTCATAATCTGTCCAAAGAAAACAACGCTAGCCCATCCACCACATGCAACTTATTGCTTCAGCGGCACTATACAGAAGCATTTTTTGATCACTGGAGATGAAAAATGGATCATTTATAATAATCCAAAATGCAAAAGGCAGTGGCTCTCTCTGAATAAGTTAAGTTTACATCCCCAAAAGGCGCTTTTGTGTGTTTGCCGGAATATTCGGGGAATCATTCCTTTTGAATTGTTGAAACTTGCACAAACTGTGAATGCAGACAAGTATTGGGAATAGTTGTATTGGGAAAATGAAATTTAATTGAAAAGTGTCCCTCAATTGTCAACAGAAAAGGTAGCAAGATGATGCAAGGTTGCATTGTGCAAGATGAACCCAAGAAAAGAATAAGAATTGGGGTGGGAGATATTGCCTCACCCACCAGGCATTAGAACATCGGATTTAAATTTATTCCAATTACTGTGACACTTTCTATGTGACAAAAATTTTTAATTTGGATAACACCTAGAATGCCATCTTCAGATATTTTTGCTGATTTTTATCGATTCAGCATTGAATATTTGCACACTAGATGACAAATGATTGTTGATAACGAAGGTGGTTGCATTATTAATTAAAAATAAAAGCTTGATGAAAATTAATTTGTTTAAATTTAAGGTAAACAAATGACATTACTTTCCAGTCCCTCAAAAATATAACAAACACACAACTTTTTTTTTTTTTTTTTAATTTACAATATAACAACTTGCCTGACATGTTTCTGATTAACATTATTTTTAAACTATAATTAATGTTTTTATGAATTAACAAATAGAAAAAACAATACACTTTTTTTTTTTATGAGTGAAGTGCATCATTATTATTAAATTTAATTCTAACAATAAATAATAATAATGAGCAGTTAACAAAAATATTTTCATTTTTCAGACAAAAAAATATTCTTCTATTCAAGCTTATGAATGCTAAAAAGAGAGTACATAAAATTAATGATGGAAAATATTAAGGATTATAATCAATAGAAGTGCAAATTACACTTAAAAACTTCAAATTCCAAAAACTTAAGGAAATCGAGAGTGGAAGTAATTCATACCTTAATTTATTGCTTTCGAGAATTTAGATAAAACTGCTGAAAAATTTATGAAACTAGATTTATTATGAAAAAATTATATTAAATTTAAAAAAAAAAGTATAATCCTATATTACAACAACAAATTTATAAAATTGTTCTCCATATAACAAATTTCCTTCAATAAAATATTATAATTCGTAATAATAATTGAATTATAAACAAGTAATAAAGCATTATTAACTATTTCTAAAAAACATTTTCAATTATGAATAATATTTCTCAACTTAATATGAATTTTTTTTTTTTTTTTTACAAAATGGTTCATAAAAAAATTTATGTTACAAGATATTTTGTTTACATTTTTACATTTTTAAAGTTTACATTTTAATTTTATTTTCTTGTGTAAACTTTTATTTTTAAACAAAAATTTGTTATTTTAAAATGAAATAATAATAAATTATAAATAAATTTTAGCTTTATTCCTTAATACATTCAACTATTAATAATGATTGCATTTCTTTAAAAACTACTTTTTTAAAAATCAAATTCAAAAGATTTATATAAATAATTGCATGATACAAAATTATTTTTTTTAAAGTATCTTTAACCTAGTATCCTTATTTCATAATTAAAATTATTTATTTTTTTTCTATAACTTATTATATAGCATTAAATTTTTATTCAATTATTTACAATCAATTTTATCATTATTACATTCCATCAAGTATATGAAAAATGGTCTCTTTTCATGTAATACATATTTATTTATGCATTTCTTATGAATGTCTGAATCAGCCATTATATTACAAGATGAAGGTTGATTAAGAATAACAATACCAAAAAACCATTAATCTAGCAAAATTTTATCCAATAATCAAAATGAATGCAAAAACATAAATAGACTAATATTGTTTATAACAAATCACTGCCTCTATTATGCACATTTAGAATATTTTATCTTTTGGGTGGAAAAAAATCACATTTATGAAAAAATTTCATACACTGCAAATATTATTAGTATATATTAGTCAAAATTGTAAGTAAAAAAATTCTCATAAATTATACTATTTGATGAAATTAAATGAATAAAGCTTTAAAATAAACCACAGGTTTGGTATTTTTCTAAAATTTTTATGTCCTTAATGCAATTTAAGTTTATTTGATTGATTTTTGTCGTGTTTTTCAGTAAAAAAAAAAAAAAAAAAAAAAAAAAAAAAAAAAATGCAATTCTAGTCATTTGACACATAAATCTTTTTTTATTCAACTTTTTAGATATTTTTTCCCCTGTAAATGTATCATGCGTTTAAAAGAGGTTTGTCAGAGTAAAAAAAAATATATTCTATGGTCATGATATAATGCCCTTATTTTAAAAAATTTTTTTTTAATAATAACTTTCTAATATTTACATATAACATAAATATAAATTTCAATAAATTTATACCTTTGCAACTAGCTGTGTATAAGGGACCCACTGTATCACTTGCAACAAAGCAGCTATTAATCATATTTGGATGTTTTCTCATGAAATTTCTCTCAAATTCGCGATTTGCTTCTTCTTCTTCACAACCACTCATGCAAAGACCCTTTATGTTTAAAAAAATAGTATTAAAACACTAAAAAAAAAAAAAAAACAATTATTTAAATGAATAGATAAAAATTATTGTTTATATAAATGTTTTTCATTTATAAACAATCAATTTACAGGACTGGTTCTCAAAGTGGTCAGTTTCATCCCCTGTGGGCAATGAAACTACGGAGGGGAATAATAGCCACCTCAGGTGCATTAAAAAAAATAAAATAAAATAAAGGGGAGGTCATGTAGGCATAAATAAGAAAAAAAGTTACATTTTCACCATCATATTTAGTAAAATATGGTTTAGTGTGGTCTCATAAAAAAAAAGAAAAAATGTAAATAATAATAACAAATAGCTGAACACAATAACTTAAGAATACTACTAATAAAAATACAGCAAAGAATTAGTTCACTAATACCAATGTACCAGGTTCATCCTTTTCATTCAGATCTTTTAATGTTATCTGTAATTTTTTCTCATATTGTTCACTATTTATCTTCCTTTTCTGCTTTTAATACAAATGTTACTATGGTTAATTTTAATAAATTCCTGTTTCAAAATGTTCTTAAATACATCCATGTCTATTTAATATGTAGATAGATAAATACATACATAACACAAGTTTTTTACTATATCTTTCTGTTAGTTCACTTAAAAAAAGTAGTTTTAAGGGAACATCAATTAATTTTTTTTTATTGTTTCAGTTTCAAAACAAAAACAAAAAATAAATAAATAAAATAAGTTTCAAACATTCATCTAAAACAATTTTTGATACAGAAACAACATTAAAAACTAGCTAATATTAGAAATTTAATAAACTTTTGAAAGATAATTATTAAGGATAAAATACAAAAACAAATTTAGGAAAAAAATTACCAATCCATCTATAACTACATCATGTCTTAATCCTGCTTCTTCCTTGGCTTTCTCAATCATATCAGCTAATCTTTTCTGACATTCTTCAAGACCTACAAGCTAAAATAGAATGGGGAAAAAATACTTAAAACTATTTTAAAACAGTATACAATTCATGTGTTTTATTTTGATATGTTATAAGCATGAACTATACTCAGAGTAAAGATTAAATTGATTCATTAAATATTTTCTCTATTTAAAACAATCTCATGCAATTCAACAAGATACAAGTATCTTCTCAGTTATGAAATACAAACTATGACTTTTTGATAATATTTATTAGTGATAATTTTAATTTTAATATTTTGATTGGAATATAACCAAGTTCTTGGCATAATAACAGATAGTTCCCATTATTGTTACTAATTAAGTGCTTTCACAGAAACAGCATAGTTGTGTTCAAGAACAGTTTACCTCAAAATAAGATATAAAAAGGTTTATACAGTATAAAAGTTTTTAAATGTTTCTAAAGTCTTCAATTAACATTAATAAACCACTAGAAAAAAATTATATTATACATAAATTAGTATTTTTAACATCTGAAAGAGTAAAATATTAAATTAAGGTACTTTTTCATTACTAGAAATAAAAAGCAAAATACATACAAATACAGCAAAAAGTTTAACTTCTTATGTAGTAGACCAAAAATTATAAACTTCTAGCATTATGACTGGCATTGAATTTACAACATTTTTTTTTTTTTTTTTTTTTTTTACATTTGTGACCAAGTTCCCCCTACTAAGGGAAAAGAAACTAAATTAAATTTATTGAAACTAATTTGATTTATTTTTTATATAAAAATAAAATTTCAAATATCTCATTTCATTGAAAGCATTCACAAGGTCTTGTAGCTTCAACAACTAACATTCATCACATGCCATATTTTTAAATAACTCTGAAAAGCATGCCAATAGAAGTGCTCATGCCTTTAGTTTTTGATTTTACATTCCCTTATCACTGGAATACCAAGGTAGGTCTAGAAAATCTTTATGCAATTTTTAGGTCTAGAAAGTGTCTCATGAAAATTGTATAGAATTTTGTTCAGAAGAAGAGAAATCCATTCTCCTTATATATGTAAGTATGTGGAAATAATAATAAAAAAATTGCTTACAAAATTAATTTGCCCCCTAATGTACTTTTTTGATATGATTAAAAGAAATTTTTTACAAACATTTTAATTAAAAAATAAAAATATATAAGGTAATAGAAATGCATAGTATTTATTTACTTACATATATAATCAAATAAACAACTTTTCTCAGCAATTATAATTAAAAACAATTAATTCTCACCAAATAATTGCTTGAGGGTCCTTCAATTGTACATAATACATCTCCTTTTTCTGACACTAGTACCAATTTTGATACAGATGCGCCCCTAAAATAAAATACCAAACTTTAAAAAAAAAAAAAAATTCGATAAACAAACAAATCATTGGACATAAATTTCATAAATACAATTACCCCTCAATACCACAGTAAATTTTTCGCTGCATATTTTCTCTCAAATAACTGAGATTTGCACTGCATTCACTTTTTTAATAATAAAGCCGCACTACCGGTTTTTACAGTTGATCAGGTTTGAATATAAAGCAGTAGAATTTAAAGGTTTTTAGGTCATTGGTCAGATAAAATGACTTATCGTCACCCTCTAATAGCCAACAAAATATAAAAAGGAAACTTGACTTCGTGACATAATTTTATCGGAACAATGCAAAAATGAAACTGAAACTACACATGTAGATTTGTTTTGCTTATGATATACAAATGTTGCCAAATGAAAGAAAGTTATATGATCTCTTGCAAAGTGATTTAAGGTTCCGCATGGTTAAAGTAAACGTAAGGAGGCTCTCTTTGTTCATCTTAGTAATGTATAGTTTTTTATTTCTTAATGTTCAGTAATCTTAAATTACCGCTTTTGCTTATCAGAAGGAAGGAAAAAATGAACAGCGCATGTCTGAAAAAACGGTAGAGAAAAAAAAAATGAAAATTCATCCATCCAATTCAATGACCATTTTGTAACAACAACTTTTAAAAAAATGAAGAAAAAAAAACCTTTTATCTGCTCAATTCAGATAATTTTTTTGTGTGTTTGTTTGTTTAAACATTGTGTAGAAAAAAGTCTACTTTAGATAGGAAGGGAATCTTTAGTAGTAATTCCCTCTATATCCATTTGTTGTGCATGTAAATAAGTGCTTAAAAATTAATTACTCAAAAATGATATTTCTAAATGTTTTTTTTTTAAAGAGTGGGATTTTTCTTTTTTTTTCTTTTTAATTTTATTTCAATAATATGAATTTTTAGAAAACTTGTTTAGTTTATGATAAAAAATGCTTTCGTCAGTTCATAATACTATAGAATTTAAAAGTACAGATTTTAGAAGTACATAATTTTCTGAAATTTTAAATGGTTGCTTTAAGGAAATATATTGTACAGATCTTCAAATAAAATTACTAAAAAATGAATAGTATACAACAGGATTTTGCTGAGATTTACAACGTAGAAAGACCACTTATTTAATGACTGAAAGACTTCATAATTATTATCTGTGATTCAATGTTTTAATTTTATCTATTTATTTATTTATTTTGTTTTTTTTTTCGTTTTTAAGATTCAATGTATAATTTTTTTGTATGGAATAACTTTACATGGATATAAAAATGATTTTTTTTTTTTTTTTTTTTTTTTTTGTAGGTATGCTTTAAATGCGTTAAGATATGAAAGAGATGCCTTAATGAAATTAAATAATTTGTTGCAATTTTTTTTTTTTCGTAGAGTTGCCTAAAATTTAATTTTGAATTCTTGATTGATATTTTTAGATGAAACTTACCAAAGTAAAATATTCATTTATATTAGCCGATGCTGGGTAACACCAGGTCTTATTTTCTAATTTATGTGCTAAATTAAAGTTATTTTATTCGGTATTTTCTAATTTTGCAAATGAATTAGAAAATATTTGAATGAAAATAATTTTTTTTATTATATTTCAGTATTTATTTCTTTTATTGAACAAGAACTAAAATATATTATATGTTCTACCCTTTCATAGAATAAAGGTCTTTTTTTTTTTTTTGTAACACTTTTTTACATTTTAAGTTTAATATATATTAATTAGATTTTTATTGATTCATTTTAACTTATTTAATTTCTACACATATTAAACCACTTCAGAAATAAAATAAAAATTCATTTTTAAAAATAAGCATTCAAAATTAAAAAAAGCATTTAAATTTATTTATTTTCAGTAAAAAAAAAAAGATAATTGAGAATAATTTAATTTCGTTTGTTTTTAGGATTTATTTCAACAGTATTAATAAAAAGAAAGATGCTATTTACATATAATTAAAACAATAATATAAAAGTATAACATTATAAAAGTATTACATTAGACTATTTATGTGTTTATTTTTAATAATAATAAGTAATATAAAAAAAAATTTAAGTCAATTCCTATTTTATTTCACTATATTGCAGAAAGTCCTTTATAAATAATGTTCATTCATTTTTTAAGTTTATCTGGCGCCATCTATTGGTAGATATATGCAACTTAAATCTAAAAAAATTAAAATGAATTAAATTTAATTACTGAATTAATATTTGAAAAAACTGTATTAACATCAGTATTATCCACTACAAGTTAAAAAAAATGTATTTGAACTTGAGTGGATGAATAAAAAGTATTTTATTAACGATTGAAAATCTGAACAAGATATATATAGTGAGAGTGTGAACTAATAGAAGGAATTGAAGAAAAAAGAAAATTGAATTTATTTTGGTTTCATTTGACTTAGAAATTATTTCAAAAACATCGATGTTATAAAATTAATTAATGATTTGAATAATCAAATAAAGTTTAATTAATTAAATTTATTAATTAAATTGAAAAATTTATTAAATTGAAAAATTTATTAAATTAAATAAATAATTAAATTTATTAATTAATTTTGAATACTTAATTAAAACTAATTATTTAAAATTATGTTTCAAACATCGTAAGAAACAAGCATCCTAGTATCTTAAATCAAATATTTTTAATAAAAATATTAAATTTTAATTTTTTAAATTCTCAAAAAAAAAATTATTTATTTAAGAAGAAATTATTTTGTTATATTGTTAATCGAATTTTAAATACTACATAATTATTTTAATAAATCGATTTCCGAAACATTGTTTGTATGAATTCTCGATGTTTTAAATCATCAAAATACAATAGATTTCTTGATAATAAATTATAATGAAATTATATGACGTGCGTCAATTTCATTATGCAACTATGAATAAGTTCAAAAATATGAACGGAATGTCTTATCAATAAATCTAGGTTAATACGGAGATAAACAAAAGATAAAAAGTTTAAGAAAATGCGTAAGAAATGCATATTCTAGAATAAAAAAAAGTAAGAAATACTTTTGTGTGGGTGAGTGTGTTTATCTGTGCAAATTATTTTATATTTTTTCAAATATTCCCTCTTTCGTGAAATGTCTTTTGAAAATCAAGTATCATTTATTAAAAAATAATGCCTTCTTATACGGATCCAAACAATTAATATGTCTATCTGTGCTTCGTATTTCTTATGATTTAAATATTACAACAAATTGAAATATAGGCCTGATTACCAAGTGGCTACCGCTCGATGTCTTAGGTTTCGGGTTCGAGTCCTGGTTGTGCCATGAATGTTTGTAGTCGTTCGGAATCCATTTTAAACCGTAGGTCCCGGTCTAATAGGATCGTAGGAGCGTTGTGGAGGTTGTGTTACTCGCATCCGTAGCATATCTTCAAGCTACACGTGACTCACTAGTGCAGTTCACTCCGAGGACGGATATTTTCAGAGTTCTCGAGTCTGCGATGAATCTAAAAACGCGTAGTCGGCTGCAGACCTTAGTTATCACACTGCGTGATACGAAACCATAAGAGGTTTACTTGGTGGATGGATCCTTGGTAGAGTTTCACAGGTGGAAACTCCGGCCTGTTCATTCCCTTTCAGTAAAAGAAAAAGAAAAAACTTGTCGACTCTTTTCTTCTTTTTCAAAAACTTCCCTTTAAGAAAATCCGTTAAGAGGGCAGGGGGGTGGATCAGCTTCCCTCACTTCTCATTGGAATAGACACTTCTTCAGGCCATGGTCTATCACCATTCCTGATGCAGCAACTCATCATGTAGTCCATATCTCGTCTGTAATTGTTTCGGCATGTGAAGGTCGAACAGACAATTGCTAATTTTATGATGTCTCATTATCCATGATACTGATTATCTGTTGTCATATTTGAGTGACAGGTTGTTCTCCTAAGTACAGAACACTAATTGCATGTAATATAAATATCCTCAACACTGATTATCTGCTTTCAAAATTGAGCAATAGGTTGTTGTTATGTACTTGTTAAAAAGATTATGCATTCCTTTCTTCTGGGAATGAAATGCTATATCTCTTCCTGTGGGAAAAATGCTGCTAAGCAAAGATTTTTTTTTTGTGATGCACGTGTAAAAATAAAGTATACTGAACCAATTGTTCGTTAGAATTTTATCCCTATTTACATTGCATACGTAGGGCCCTGAATGGCCGAGTGACTAGCGCTCTGGCGCTCGGTACCACAGGTTTTCAGGTTCAGTCCCGGCGGTGCCATGGATGTGTGTAGTGGTTCGGAATCCACTTTAAAACCGTAGGTCCCGGTCCCTAATAGGGTCGTAGAGGCGTTGCGGGGCATTATTACTCCGTGTCCGTGGCTTATCCTCAAGTTACACGTGCCCCCCTGGGTAATGCAAAGTGAGTACAGTCTGTGCAGCGCTTGCCTTAAAGCATCCAAGACGTCCATGTCTGTTTGCCAGCTGATTGAAAAAAAAAAAAAAAAATTGCATACATTTCATATTGCTCTCTGTATGGAATCAAATAGCTTCGGATATCTATATTCCTTTTAATTTACTCGGAAAAGCAAAGTTTAAAAACATCATCCTTGAGATAGTTAACCAAAAAATTTTTATTTAATTAAAGTTTATAAAGCTGCTTTAATTATTAAGAAAATGATTAACCATATTACATAAAAAGAAATGGTTAAGTTGGAGAACCATTACCATTTGCCCCTGGGCACCATGTTTCTAGTTACAGTCCTGGGTGATTGCCAAAACATGGAATAGGGAAATGGATAATGTCTTGAACATACTATGAGCAAACTAAAGTCCTAACATCAAAATCTATGAACATACATTTTATTTTTATCCACCACTAGTTTTTTCTTTTTTGTGTAATACGTAACT
>BPLR01003949.1:0-17085 GCA_021605095.1 Caerostris extrusa
ATATTTCATTGTTGACAGCAAGAAATAAATTCTAAATTAACTCTTCATAAAAATCCACAAAGGGCAAAACAATTTGACCCCTAATTAGCTCACCATGCCACATTACGTTCTAAATTAATTTAAGCGCCAAACAAAAAAAGAATAAAAACAATTCCAGCGCCAGGAATTAAAACCTCATTTAACTTTAATTACGTCGCTCTTTAAATCATTCTTTGCATCAGTATTTCAGAAGAAACAATTTTCTGATTATATAAACGCACTTTGAGAGTACATTTTTTCTACTTCTCTCTTAAAACCAGCAAAGAAATTTTATAAAATGTAACAAACATCCACCATTATAAAGAGTTCCCAGTTTCTAGTTGTTTGGTTTTTTTATAGTTGGAGGGATTTTTAGGGAAAATCTTAACGCACAGTAAAATATCCTTTTTTGTTATACTCTAGTGGAAAAAAAAATCTTCAAATATCCTTAAATATATGTACTTTTGCCGAATTTAATGGACTTTTTCGCATTATTGGTTGTGGGTGACACAAAAAAAGGAAAAAAGGTAATTAAGCAATTAAAGTAATTCTTCGATTTTTCCGTAGAAAGAGTAAGAGAGAAGGACCGGTCCATATTGCTTCATGAAAACTTTTTTTGCTTTCTGGAAAAATAATCATGAAAATTAACCAAAATCGCATTACTTCCGGAATTAACAATTACAGGCCCAAACATTGAAAAACAGAATTTTATTGGTTAAAAATCAGGTAAAAAAATAATAAAAATCAGGTAAATTAAAAATAAAAAACATGCATTCTAAACATTGAAAAGCAGAATTTTATTGCTTAAATATTTTAGAAAAAAATATTTAAAAAAAAACGGCTCAGTCGCAATTTTTTTGTATTCTTTTCTTTTCCAATCAAGTGACGCCTTTAATTATACAAAATGAGAAAAGAAAATGACATGTCGGTTTTCCTCATTTTTTTTTTTTTTTCATCAAAAGGAACTGCTTTAGGGGCATTACTTCAGAATTTATTCGAGATAAATAAGGCTGTTTTGAATTGTTGTCAACGTTTTATATCTGAAGTAATTATGAATTAGTAGAATTTAATTGTCAGAATCGACAAAATGGAACACATTTTGTTAATGGATGCATATAATTATATTTAATGGTAGTTTACTGAATACGAAATTTCTCATAAACAACCACTGACTTATTTTTTATTATGGTTGTACTAATAATAAACAATAATGAATGCTTTTCTATTGTATTATTGTGAAAAAATAAATAAATTTGCAAATATCTTAACGACATAAAAATCATTGTATATGCTAATAAGATAAAAAGGAAATAAAAGATATTTATTTATTTATAAAATATTATTGTACTATTTTATATTCGTAAAATATATTATTCTTTAACGACTTATTTTCTTATGTACAGATAAATAATTTGTTTTTAATAGTTATCAAAGGATATTTTATATATATAAATAAAAAGTAAAACATAAATTCTGCTTATGAGTATTTTATTCGTTTAATAACAATATGTAATTTTCAAATGCTCGTTACTTTTTGCCCTAAACAAGAATAGTAGATAAACAGCAGATCCAACGTTACTCAGGATACACTATGAGATTGCATCCGCCGATATTTTTATTAAAAATTATTACATTAAATTCAAGATATTATTATATTAAAAGAAAGACTATTCTACAAAATTTTATGTGTTTTAAAAATTTCTTTTGCTGAATAATCAAAACCACAAATTAATTAGTTTTCTATAACTGAAATATATAATTTTAGTTAATTTTGAGTTTGGCTTTTAAATCGAATTTTTCAGTAATTTGGAGTATTAAAAATAATACATTAATTCCAAAACATTAAAAAATATATTATATTTGATAAAAAGACTATTCTACAAAGTTTTATGTGTTCAGGAATTTTTTTCTGTATAATCAAATACCCTAAATTGAATAATTTTCTATAACCGCAAATATGATTCAAAGTAATTGATAATTTTGATTTTAAATAGAACTTCTTAATAATTTGTAGTAATAAAATAATACTTTAATCGAATCGAATACATTAAAACATATATTATACTGAAAGACAAAAAAAAAAAAAGACTATTCTACAGATTTTTATGCGTTCAGGATTTTTTATTCTGAATAAACAAGTTCACTAAATTGAATAACTCTAAACCTTTTTTTTTAATAAATATTTCAACAAAATTAACTCAATTACCATGAAAGTAAATTAGATTTCACAAATCCGTTAACTTAATTTGTTATCGGCTTTATCCAAGACCGAACCAAACCTGCATTAAATAAATTTTTGTTGTTGAATCCAGCTAATAAAATATCTCATTGTTGACAGCAAGAAATAAATTCAAATTAACTCTTCATAAAAATCCACAAAGGGCAAAACAATTTGACCCCCAATTAGCTCACCACGCCACATTACACTCTAAATTAATTTAGGCGCCAACAAAAAATAAATAAAAATAGTTTCAGCGCCAGGAATTAAAACCTCATTTAAATTTAATTACGTCGCTCTTTAAATCAGTCATGCATCAGTATTTCAGAAGAAACAATTTTTTTTCATTGCTTATATACAGATACTTTCATCGTACAAATTTTTTTTCTACTTCTCTCTAAAAACAAAAAGAAATTTTATGATGAAATAAACATCCGCCATAATAAAGAGTTCCCGAGTTTCTAGTTGTTTGGTTTTATAGTTGAAAGGATTTTTTTAGGGAAAAAATTAAAGCAAAGTGAAATATCCTTCTTTGTTATACTTCAGTAGCAAAAAAAAAATTCTTCAAATCTCATTAAATATATGTACTTTTTGCCGAATTTAAGGAACTTTTTCGCATTATTGGTTGTGGGTGACACAAAAAGGCAAAGGTAACTAAGCAATTAAAGTAATTGTTCGATTTTTCCGGAGAAAGAGTAAGAGAGAGGGAACAGTCCATAATTGCTTTCTGAAAACTTTTTTTTTTTTTTTATTTGAAAAAAAATTCAAGTAAATTATCCAAAATCGCATTACTTCGGAATTAACAATTACATCCCCAAACATTGAAAAGTAGAATTTTATTGCCTAAATATATCAGAAAAAAATATTTAAAAATAAAATCATGTCAGATGCAATTTGTTTGTATTCTTTCTTTTCCAAGAAAATGACGTCTTTAATTATATGAAATGAGAAAAGAAAATGACATGTCGGTTTTCCTTAGTTTTTACTTCAAAAGGAACTGCTTTAGGGCATTATTTCAGAATTTCTTAGAGATAAATAGGGCCGTTTTGAATTGCCGTCAATGTTTCATATATCAAGCAGTTATGAATTGTATAATTTAATTGTCTGAATGGACAAAATGGAACATATTTTGTTAATCGAACATATATTTAATGATAGTTTATTCATTACGAAATTTATCGTAAGCAGCCATCAACTTATTTGTTATGATGGTAGTACTAATAAACAATAATGGATATTTAATATTTTATTATTATAATAAATGAATGAATTTACAAATAACTTAATGACATACCAAATAAATGTATATGCTAATAAGAGACGAATGAAATTAAAAGATAAGTATTTATTTATTAAATATTAAAACATTTTGTTAAATTCGAAAATGTATGATAATTTTTAAGGCATCTTTATTTCTCAATTTTTTTTTTTTTATATTAACAAATAAGAAGTTAAAAAAATAATTGTAAATTCTTTGTATGTGTGTATTCTATCCTTTTAATAGCAATATGTACTTTTCAAATGCTCGTTAATTTGTCCTACACAATAATAATAGATAAGTAGCAGATTCAGCATTACTCAGGATACACTATGAAATTGGAACCACTAACCACTTTCTTAATAATTAGGATCATTAGAAATATTACATTAAATCAAACACATTATTAAATTTTAAAAAAGAGTTTTCTATAAAGTTTTATGGGTTCAGCGTTTTTTTTCTGAATAATTAAAATCCATAAAATGACTAATTTTCTATAAATGCAATATGTAATTTAAGGTAATTGGTGAGTTCTGCTTTAAAATAAAATTTTTCAGTAATTTGGAGAAAAAAATAATATATTAACCAAAAATTAAAAAAATATTATGTTTAAAAAAAAAAAGAATATACTACAATGTTTTATGTGTTCAGAATTTTTTTTCTAAATATTTAAATAGCATAAATTGTGTAATTTTCTATAACTGCAATATATAGTTCAAGCATTTGGGAATTTTACTTTTAATGAGAAATTCTTAATAATTTGGACCATTAAAATAATATCTTAAATCCAACACATTAAAAATACATTATATTAAAAAATTAAAAAAAAACATTCTAGACAGTTTTATGAGTTCAGGTGTTTTATTCTGAATAATCAAGTTCCGTAAATTGAATACTTTATTTTTTAATAAATACTTCAATAAAAACTAAACCAATTACCATGAAAGTAAATTAGATTGTACAAATCCGTTAACTTAATTTGTTACCGGTTTTATCCAAGACTTAACCAAAAAGCTGCGTTAAATGAAATTTTGTTTCTCATTCTAGCTAATAAAATATCTCATTGTTGACAGCAAGAAATAAATTCCAAATTAACTCTTCATAAAATCCACATAGGGCAAAACAATTTGACCCCTAATTAGCTCACAACGCCACATTACGTTCGAAATTAATTTAGGCGCCAAACAAAAAAAAAAAAAAAAGAATAAAAACCATTCCAGCACCAGGAATTAAAACCTCTTTAACTTTAATTACGTCTCTCTTTTAAACCAGTCATGCATCAGTATTTCAGAAGAAACAATTTTTTTAAAGCTTGTATAAAGGTACTTTGATCGTACATTATTTTTCTACTTCTCTCTAAAAACAAGCAAGAAATTTTATAAGATGTAATAAACATCCGCCATAATAAAGAGTTCCCAGTTTCTAGTTGTTTGGTTTCATAGTTGAAAGGATTTTTTTTTAGGGAAAAATCGTAAAGGAAAGTGAAATATCCTTCTTTTGTTGTACTTCAGTAGCAAAAAAATTCTTCAAATCTCATTAAATATATGTACTTTGCCGAATTTAAGGAACTTTTTCGCATTATTGGTTGTGGGTGACACAAAAAAAAGGTAAAAGGTAACTAAGCAATTAAAGTAATTGTTCGATTTTTCCGGAGAAAGAGTAAGAGAGAAGGAACGGTCCATAATTGCTTTCTGAAAACTTTTTTTTTTTTTTTTTTTTTGGAAAAAAATTCAAGTAAATTATCCAAAATCGCATTACTTCCGGAATTAACAATTACATCCCCAAACATTGAAAAGCAGAATTTTATTGCTTAAATATATCAGAAAAAAATTAAGAAAAAAAAAAAACATGTCAGACGCAATTTGTTTGTATTCGTTTTTTTTTTCAAGCAAATGACGTCTTTAATTATATGAAATGAGGAAAAAGAAAATGTCATGTCGGTTTTATTCGATTTTTTTTTTTCAAAAGGAACTGCTTTAGGGCATTATTTCAGAATTTCTTAGAGATAAATAGGGCCGTTTTGAATTGTTGTCAACATTTCATATCTTAAGTAATTATGAATTAGTAGAATTTAATTGTCAGAATCGACAAAATGGAACACATTATGTTAATCGTTAAATATAGTTATTATATTTAATGAAGTTTACTTAATGAGTAAATGATCGTAAACAGCCATAAACTTCATTTTTATGATGGTTGTACTAATGAACAATAATGGATATTTTATATTTTATTGTTAGGATAAAATAAATGAATTTAAAAATAAATTAATGGCAGACAAATATTTTTATATGCTAATAAGGGTCATAGGATATTATATCATTTCCTAAATATTAATGTATTATTTTATATTCTTCAAATGCATTATTATTTAATGACTTATTTCGTTATGCACAGTTAAATTTATTGTTTTAATTAGTTTTCGAAAGTTTTGATATATTTACAAATTAGCTTAACAATAATTGGACATGTTTATTTTATTTTTTCAGGAAAATTATATAGCTTTCAAATGCTGGTTGCTTTAGCCTGAAGTATGCACTACAAGAGGAGATAAATTGTAGATTCAGCGTTACTCAGGATACGTTATAAAATTACATACACCTATTTCCACCACTATTTGGAGTGTGCCAGCCGGGTATAATCTAAGGGAATCCCATCCACTTAAACACCATTTCAGTCTGAATAAATCCAAAGGATTTAGCGTTCAAGTGCACAGTATAAACACAAAATTTTTATATTGAATTAAATAATACTTTATAATGAAAAAAATAAAAGTATATTCTACAAATTTTATTGTGTTCAGAATTATTTTCTAAATAATCAAATACTATAAATTGAATAATTTTCTAAATTGCAATATATAATTCAAGGTAATTATTAGGTTTTTTTAAATATAATTTCTTAATAAATTGCAGCATTAAAAATAATACATTGAATCCAACGCATTAAAAATACATTATATTAAAAAAAGACTATTCCACAAAGTTTCATGCGTGTAGGATTTTCATTCTGATTAATCAAATTCAGTAAACTGAATAATTTTCAAATTTTTATTTAATAAATAATTCAATAAAAAACTAACCCAATTACCATGAAAGTAAATTAAATTGTACAAATCCTTTAACTTAATTTGATACCGCGACGCTCGCCGGGTTTATCCACGACTTAACCAAAACAGCGTTAAATGAAATTTTGTTCTTCAATCCAGCTAATAAAATATCTCATTGTTGACAGCAAGAAATAAATTCCGAATTAACTATTCATAAAAATCCACAAAGGGCAAAACAATTTGACCCCTAATTAGCTCAACACGCCACATTACATTCTAAATTAATTTAGGCGCCAAAAAAAAAAACGATAAAAACAGTTCCAGCGCCAGGAATTAAAACCTCATTTAACTTTAATTACGTCGCTCTTTAAACCAGTCATGCATCAGTATTTCAGAAGAAACAATTTTTTTGCTGATTATATAAAGGTACTTTGGGAGTGCTTTTTTTTCTACTTCTTTCTCTTAAAACAACCAAGAAATTTCATAAAATGTAACAAACATCGGCGATTATATGGAGTTCCCAGTTTCTTGTTGTTTGGTTTTATAGTTGAGGGATTTTTTTGAATGGGAAAATCGCAAAGGAAAGTGAAATATCCTTCTTTTGTTATACTTTAGTAACAAAAAAATTCTTCAAATCTCATTAAATATATGTACTTTTGCCGAATTTAATGGACTTTTCCGCATTATTGGTTGTGGGTGACACAAAAAGGCCAAAAGGTAATGAGGCAATTAAAGTAATTCTTCGATTTTTCTGGCGAAAGAGTAAGAGAGAGGGACCGGTCCATAATTGCTTTCTGAAAACTTTTTTTTTTCTTTTCTTTGTAAATTAAAAAAATCAAATAAATTATCCAAAATCGCATTATATCTGAAATTAACAGTTGCATTTAAACATTCAAAAGCAGAATTTTATTGCTTAAATATATCAGAAAAAAATATTAAAAAAAAAACGGGTCAGACGTAATTTGTTTGTACTCTTTCTTTTCCAAGCAAATGACGTTTTTAATTATATGAAATGAGAAAAGAAAATGACATGTCGGTTTTCCTCAACTTTTTCCAAAAGGAACTGCTTGAGGGCATTATTTCAGAATTTCTTAGAGATAAATATGGCAGTTTCGAATTGTTGTCAACGTTTCATATCTCAAATAATTATGAATTACTAGAAATTAATTTTCTGAATCGACACATTTCGTTAATCGATGCATATAATTATTATATTTAATGGTTGTTTACTTAATACGAAATTTATCATAAACATCCTTTAGCTTGTTTTTTGTGATGGTTGTACTAATAAACAACAGCGTATATTTTATATTTTAATATTATGATAAAATAAATGAATTTACAAATGACTTAATGGCATAAAAGATTTATATGATAATAAGAAGAAGTAAATTTAAAAAAAGTAATTTTTTAAATAATTATATATTAATTTTAATTATTAAAATGTATTCTCTTTAAACGATTCATTAGTTGTATATACAGATAATTTAAGTATTTTACAAAAGTTATTTTCATACTTTCAAATTAGTTTAATAATTTCTGTTTATGTGTGCATTAAATCCAGCATATTAAAAATGCATTATATTTAAAAAAAAAAAAAACTATTCTACAATGTTTTATGCGTTCAGGAGTTTCTTTATTCTGAATAATCAGATTCCGCGAACTGAATAATTTTCTAATCTTTTTTCTTTATAAATACTTCAATTAAAATTAACACAATTACCATGAAAGTAATCTGTTAACTTAATTTGTTACCTCAATGCTAACCTGTTTCATCCAACACTTAAAAATAATACATTAAATTCAACACATTGAAAAATATATTTAAATGAAACTAAAGACTATTCTATAAAGTTCTATACTTTCAGGATTTTCTAATCTCAAGAATAAAGTTCACTAAATTGAATAACATTCTAATGTTTTTTACTTATCAATATCATAAAAGATAACCCAATTACCATGAAAGTAAATTAAATTTTACAAATCAGTTAACTTAATTTGTTACTGCAACGCTAGATGGTTTTATCCAAGACTTAACCAAACCTGCGCTAAATGAAATTTGTTATTCAATCCAGCTAATAAAATATCTCATTGTTGACAGCAAGAAATAAATATTAAATTAACTCTTCATAAAAATCCACAAAGGGCAAAACAATTAGACCCCCTAATTAGCTCGCCACGCCACATTACGTTCTAAATTAATTTAGGCGCAGACAAAAAAAAAAAAAAATAAATAAAAAACAGTTCCAGCGGCAGGAATTAAAATCCCATTTAACTTTAACTACGTCGCTTTTAAAACAGTCATGGATCAGTATTTCTGAAGAAACAATTTTTTTCATTGCTTGTATCGTACAAATTTTTTTTTCTACTTCTCTCTAAAAACAAGCAAGACATTTTATAAAATGTAATAAACATCCGCCATTTTATAGAGTTAGCAATTTCTAGTTGTTGGGTTTTATAGTTGGAGGGATTTTTTTAGGGAAAATCTTAACGCAAAGTGAAATATATTTCTTTTGTTATACTTTAATAGAAAAAAATTTCTTCAAACCTCATTAAATATATGTACTTTTGCAGAATTTAATGGACTTTTTCGCATTATTGGTTGTGGGTGACACAAAAAAGGAAAAAGGTAATTAAGCAATTAAAGTAATTCTTCGATTTTTCCGGAGAAAGAGTAAGAGAGAGGGACCGGTCCATAATTGCTTTCTGAAAACTGGTTTTTTTTTTTTTTTTTTTTTTTTTGAAAAAAATCAAGTAAATTAACCAAAGTCGGATTACTTCCGGAGTTAACAATTACATCCACAAGCATTGAAAAGCAGAATTTTATTGCTTAAAAATATCAGAAAAAACATATTTAAAAAAAATCATGTCAAACGCAATTTGTTTGTATTCTTTCTTTTCCAAGCAAATGACGTCTTTAATTATGTGAAATGAGGAAAGAAAATGACATGTCGGTTTTCCTCAGTTTTTTTTTTTTTTCTGAAGGAACTGTTTTGGTGTTTTTTTTTTTCACAATTTCTTAGAGATAAATAAGGCCGTTTTGAATTGTTGCCAACGTTTCATATTACCAGTAAAGAAGAATTAGTAGAATTTAATTGTCGGAATTGACAAAATGGAACACATTATGTTGATCGTTGAATATAATTTTTATATTTAATGGTAGTTTACTTAATATAACATGTATCGTAAACAGTCAACAACTTATTTTTTAAGATGGTTGTAGTAATAAACAATAATGAATATTTTATATCTTATTATTATGATAGCATAAATGAATTTACAAATAAATTAATGACTTTTTATTTCATTAAGTTATTTGTTAATTATTATTAAATAATAATTATTACTAAAATTAAATTATTATTAAATAAAATTAAAATTAATTATTATTAAGTAACTTATTATTAAATAGTTATTTTTAAATTTAAGTATATATATGTTAATAAGAGACAAAAAAAAAAATTAAAGGTATTGATTTATTTCCTAAATATAAATGTATTATTTAATATTCGTAAAATATATGATTTTTTAAAAGACTTATTCATTTTAATGTACAAATTATTTAATTGTTTTAATTAGTTAAGAAATATCATTTTATATTTACAGATAACTAGTTAAACAATAATTGGAAATTCTCTTTATGTGTTTTTTATTCTTTCAGTAACTATGTGTACTTTTCAAATATTTTTACACTTTACCCTATGAAAGAATAATAGATTAGTAGCAGATTCAACATTTCTCGAGATATACGATGAAATTTCATCCATCGATAGCTTTCTTAATAATTAGGAGCATTAACAATATTACATTAAATCCAACACATTAAATTATTGAAAAAAAAAACCACTACGCTACAAAATGTTAGGCGTTAAGGAATTTCTTTTTCTGAATAATCAAATACCATAAATAAAGTAGTTTTTTAATACTGCAATATATAATTGAAGATAATTATAACTTTTGCTTTTAAATAGAATTTGTCACTAATTTGAAACAAAAAAATAATACTTTAAATCCACCACATTAAAAAATACATTTTGATAAAAAAAAAAAAAGACTATTCTACAAATGTTTTATGTATTCAGAACTTTTATTTTGAATAATCAAGTTTGGAAAATTGGAAAATTTTCTAATCTTTTTTTTTACTTATAAATACTTCAATAAAAATTAGCCCAATTACCATGAAACTAAATTAGATTGTACAAATCCGTTAACTTAATTCGTTGCCGGTTTTATCAAGACTAAACCAAAGCTGCGTTAAATGAAATTTTGTTGTTCAATCCAGCTAATAAAATATCTCATTGTTGACTGCAAGAAATAAATTCTAAATTAACTCTTCATAAAAATACACAAAGGGCAAAACAATTTGACCCTAATTAGCTCACCACGCCACATTACGTTCTAAATTAATTTGGGCGCCAAAAAAAAAAAGAATAAAAAACAGTACCAGCGCCAGAAATTAAAACCTCATTTAACTTTAATTACGTCGCTCTTTAAACCAGTCATGCATCAATATTTCAGAAGAAAAAAATTTTTCGTTGTTTCTATAAAAGTATTTTCATCGTACATTTTTTTTTTAAAATTTTTTCTCTCTTAAAACAAGCAAGAAATTTTATAAAATGTAACAAACATCCACCACTATAAAGAGTACCCAGTTTTTAGTTGTTTGGTTTTTATAGTTGGATTGATTTTTAGGGAAAAATCTTAACGCAAAGTGTAATATCCTTCTTTTGTTACACTTCATTATAAAAAAATCTTCAAACCTCATTAAATATATGTACTTTTGCCGAATTTAATGGACTTTTTCGCATTATTGATTGTGGGCGACACAAAAAAAGGCAAAAGGTAATTAAGCAATTAAAGTAATTCTTCGATTTTTCCGGAGAAAGAGTAAGAGAGGGACCGGTCCATAATTGCTTTCTGAAACCTTTTTTTTTTTTTTATTTCGAAAAAAAAAAAAAAAAAAAAAAAAAAAAAAAAAAAAAAATACTTAAAATCGCATTACTTCCGGAATTAACAATTACATCCCCAAACATTGAAAAGCAGTTTTTTTTATTGCTTAAGTATATCTTAAAAAAAAATTAAAATAAAAAAAAAAAACTTGTCAGACGCAATTTGTTTGTATTCTTTCCCTTCCAAGCAAATGAAATGAAATGAGAAAAGAAAATGGCATGTCGGTTTTACTCAGTTTTTTTTTTTCAAAAGGAACTGCTTTGGGCATTATTTCAGAATTTGTTAGATATAAATAGGGCCGATATGAATTGTTGTCAACAATTCATATCTCAAGTAATCATGAATTAGTAGAATTTAATTGTCGGAGTTAACAAAATGGAACACATTTTCTTAATCGATGCATATAATTGTTATATTTAATGGGAGTTTTACTCAATTCAAATTTTATCGTAAATAACCATTAGCTTGTTTTTTTTTATGATGGCTGTGGTAATAAACAATAATGAATTGAATAGTTTTTTGTAACTACAATATATAATTTAAGGTAACTATGAATTTTGCTTTTAAGTACAATTCGTTATTTGTGTGGAGCATTAAAAATATACATTAAATCCAATACGCTAAAAATACATGATATTAAAAATAAAAGACTATTCCTGAAAGTTTTATGTGTTCAGGATTTTTTTTTTCGGAACCGTCACTAGTTTTTATAAATACAAAATATAATTTAATTTAAATGGGAAGTTTACTTTAACTAAATTATCTTAATAATATGCCTCAGGAAATATAACACAGTAAATTCGACATTAAAAAATACTTTATAATTAAAAAATAAGACTATTCTACAAAGTTTAATGAGTCACGTTTTTTTTTTTTTTTGTCTAAATAATCAAATACAATAAATTGAACTGAATTTTATAACTACAATATATAATCCAATTTAATTGTGAGTTTTGATTTCAAATAGAATTTTTAAAAATTTTAGAGCTTTAAAACAATACACTAAATTATAAACATTGAAAATGCAATGTCTTGAAAAAAAAAGACTATTCAACAAAATTTGTGTTCATGATTTTTTATTCACAATAATCAAGTTCTGTAAATTAAATATTTTTCTAAGCTTTTTTTTATGTATAAATACTTCGATAAAAATTAATCCAATTATCATAGAAGTAAATTAAATTGTACAAATCCGTTAACTTAATTTGTTACCGCAACTCTAGCCAGTTTTTCCAAGGCTTAACCAAAGCTGCGTTAAATGCAATTTTGTTGTTCAATCCAGGTAATAAAATATCGCATTGTTGACAGCAAGAAATAAATTCCAAATTAACTCTTCATAAAAATCCACAAAGGGCAAAACAATTTGACCCCTAATTAGTTCACCACGCCACATTACGTTCTAAATTAATTTAGGCGCCAAAAAAAAGAATAAAAATAGTTCCAGCGCCAAGAATTAAAAACCTCATTTAACTTTAATTACGTCGCTCTTTTAAACCAGTCATGCATCAGTATTTCGGAAGAAACAATTTTTTTGTTGCTTATATAAAAAGGTACTTTGATGATACATTTTTTTGTCTACTTCTCTCTCATAAAACAAGCAAGAAATTTTATAAAATGTAACAAACATCCGCCATTATAAAAGCGTTCCCAGTTTCTAGTAGTTTGGTTTTTTTTTTATAGTTTTTTGGGGAAATTTCTTAACACAAAGTGAAATATATTTCTTTTGTTATACTTCAGTAAAAAAAATATTCAAAATCTCATTAAATATATATACTTTTTGCCGAATTTCATGGACTTTTTCGCATTATTGGTTGTGGGTGACACAAAAAAGGCAAAAGGTAATTAAGCAATTAAAGTAATCCTTCGATTTTGCCGGAGAAAGAGTAACAGAGAGGGTCCGGTCCCTAATTGCTTTCTGAAAAATTTTTTTGAAAGAAAAATAAAATAAATTATCCAAAATCGCATAACTTCCAGAATTAACAATTACATCCCCAAACATTGAAAAGCAGAATTTTTTGCTGAAATATATCAGAAAAAAAACCATGTGAGAACCAATTTGTTTGTATTCTTTCTTTAAGCAAATGACGTCTTTAATTATAAGAAATGAGAAAAGAAAATGGCATGTCGGTTTGCCTCAGTTTTTTTAAAAGAACTTGAGGGCTTTATTTCAGAATTTCTTAGAGATAAATAGGGCAGATTTGAATTGTTGTCAACGTTTCATATCTCAAGGAATTATGAATTAGAATATAATTGTTGGAATCGACAAAATGGAACACATTTTGTTAATCGATGCATATAATTATTATATGTAATGGTAGTTTATTCAAACAGAAATTTATCATAAACAACCATTAACTTTTTTTTTTTATGATGGTTTTAGTAATAAACAATAATGAATATTTTATGTTTTATTATTATCATAAAATAAATGAATTTATAAACAACTAAAGGATAAAAAAAGCGCGCAAATGTATATGCTAATAAGAAGGAAGCGAATTAAAAGAAAATTCATTATATCCTTAATAATAATATTTTCTAAAAATATACTATCTTTTTAAAGGCTTCTTTAGTTTAATGTAAAGAAAATTTAATTGTTTTAATTAGTTTACAAAAGGTTATTTTTATATTTACAAAATATTATAAAAATATTTTGAAAATCTGTTTATGTGAATTTGGTCCTTTTCAGAAATAAAAAAAGTTTTTTTTTTTTAAAAAATGCTGGTAGCTTTTGTCATGAACCATGTGATAGAAGGACATGAAATAAGTAGCAGATTCAAAGTTGCTCAAGAGCTGTTATGAAATTACATCCACCTATTTAAAATAAATAAATTAATAATAAATTAAATCTAACAGTCTTAAAAATACATTATATTGAAAAAAAAAGACTATTCTGCAAACTTAGTGTTCAGTTTTTTTTTTTTTTTTTTTTAATACTGAAATACCATAAATTGAATACCTATACCTACAATATATAATAATAGGTATTTGTGAGTTATGCTTTAAAAATAGAATTTTTAATAAATTACAAATTTAAAATTAAATACATTAATTCCAACATTAATTCCAACATTCCAAATATTAAATTAATTTAATTCCACATTAGAAAATATTGTATATAGAAAAAAATTCCACAAAGTTTTATGAGTTCGAAGTTTTCCTCTGAATAATAAAATACCATAAATTGAATAGGTTTCTACAGCTGCAATACATAAATTGCTAATTATGATCATGATAGAATTTCTTAATAATTTTTAACATTAAATAAATACGTTGATTATGATTCTTGTTTTAATTTCAGGATTTTTATTCTTATAATTTTTAACATTAAATAAAAAATAAAATACCATTCCAGTAAAGAATTGTTCATCACAGCTGCGTTAAATGGAAAAATACATTAAATTGGCAAAATAAATTTTAAAAAAAAATACAATTCTTCAAAGTTTTATGCGAAAAAAATAGTCAGGATTTTTTATTCAGTATTTGAACAAAAACAATTTTTCGCAGCTTATACCGAGGTACTTTTGATCCACACAACTTAAAACAAGCAAGAAATTTTATAAGATGTAATAAATTGAATAATTTTTCTAATATTTTCCGGAAAGAGAAAAAAAAAATTCTTCAAATCTCATTAAATATATGTAAGATGGACTTTTCGAGGGACTTAAAGTAATTCTTCGATTTTTCCGGAAGAGAGTAAGAGAGAGGGGACCGGCCGATAATTGATTTCTGAAAACTTTTCTTTCCTTCTGGAAAATAATCAATAAATTAGCAAAATCGCATTACTTCGGAATTAACAATTACACCACAAACATTGGAAAACCAGCATTTTATTGCTTAAATATATCAGAAAAAAATTAAAATAAAAAAACGTGTCAGACGCAATTTGTTTGTATTCTTTTTCCTTTAGCAATGATGTCTTTTAATTATAGAAATGACATGTCGGTTTTCCTCAGTTTTTTTTATCAAAAGGAACTGCTTTAGAGCATTATGGCAAAATTTCCTAGAAATAAATAGGGTCGTTTTGAATTGTTGTCAGCGTTTCATATCTGAAGTAATTATGAATTAGTAGAATTTAATTGTTAGAATGGACAAAATGGAACACATTTGGTTATAGATGCATATATTTATTATGTTTAATGGTAGTTTACTCAATCGGAAATTTATCATAAGCAACCATTAATTTTTTACGATAGTAAATATAATAAATAATAAGGAATGCATTATATTTTTATTATTGTGATAAAATAAATTAATTTACAAAGTAACTTAATGACATAAGAATAACTGTTTATGCTAATAAGAGACATGAAGGACATTTAAAAGATATTAATCTATTTCTTATATATTATATTACTATTATTTTAAATTGAAAATGTATTAGCTTTAATGACTTATTTATTTATTTACAAATAATTTAATTGTTTTAATTAGTTTACAATTTTTTTATATTTATAAAATTAATTTAAGAATAAGTAGAAATTCTGCTTATGTGTATTTTATTCTTCAGGAAAAAACATGTAGTTTGAAATGCATGTCGCCTTGTCCTGTACCATGTGCTACAAGAATAGGAGAAAAACTGCAAATTCAGCGATACTTAGGATAAACTAAGAAATTGCATCCACCTATTTCCACCACATTTTGGATCTCGCAAAGCAGTTGACATCTGGCATATTTCCCTCTTATTAACCACCAAGTCTTAACGAATACATTTGTTTTAGCATTCAAAAATCGAAATTTTTCCTCGACCAACTCATTTTCCATATTAGCATCCTCTTCCCCATCATCTCCATACCAACGGGAGGTCTGATGTCCAATTGGCTACTGCTTGGCCATTGGTACCACATGTTTCAGTTTCGAATTCTGGAGATGGCATGGGTGTTTGTTAGTTACGTAGAATGTGTTAAACTGTAGCCCTGGTCTAATTTGTCTAAAGAGTGCAAAAATGACCATATATCGGCAAATCAAAAACAAAATCACTATCGACGAAAATATATTGAAACCAATTCTTTTAGCGTGCAGGTTTCCAATATAAATTTCTGTTTGATTCACTTGTTAAAAAATTTATCATCATCACAATACTAACGGAAAGCTGTTGTAGCCACATAATTTTCATGTCCGCCAACAGGATAAAAACGAAAAACGTTAGGTTCGATTCTTTTGTTACGTTTCTTCTCACAATTATCTGAATACCAACAGACAGATATTCTTGTCCATATTTTCTGCTTTCCTTTCCGGAATAAACACAAAAATTTCAGTTCACTTCACTTCACTAGTTAGAGATTCACCATCTCAAACTAAAGGAAATTTATTCTTAACCATCGCATTTAGCATGCCCGTCCCCAGCATAGACACGAAATAGTTGTATTCGGTTTTGGTTTTTAGATTCGCTTTCTCTTCACAGTCCTCTTTAATACCAACGGAAGGATATTCTAGTCAATGGTTTCAGCATGCACATTTCCAGCAAAAACCAAAAGATTTAGGTTTAACTGACTAGTTAGGAGATTCTCCGCTATCTTAATACTAACGGAAGGTTATTCCAGCCTTCGCATTTAGTATGCCATCCTCAGCATAAATATAAGTATTCTGTTCGAT